>OZJO01017652.1:0-29387 GCA_900406225.1 Acrobeloides nanus | reverse complement strand
TTTTGCTTTTGGAGAAAAAAGTAAAAGCATTTTTGGAATCTACATTATTTATTCTATATTACTGAAAAAAATTTTCATCGAAAACCAATGTTTCCGTGAAGATATATCGAATTTTTTAGCCGCATGTACAACATGCCACTAATTATGAATAGACCTAATAGTATAAGTGCTTTTATTTTTGCGTTATTTTATATCTCATGACATAGAACCGAAGAACACTTCTTTAACTACACAAAGTGATTTATTATTTATGAAAACTCGATTTCTTTTTTTATAAAACTTGATTCCCTTAAAAAATAAATTTTCCCTACTGGATGACGAGTGTTGACATCATCTGCGGGGGCAACTCCTTTCTGTAAGTACAGCTTGGCGTTGGCGCTCCGTCAATTCTTTTAGCTAAAAAATTTTTTGTTTAAAAATGGTAAAAAATTTTACATCATATTCTTATCGTTCATGACTTTTTTCCATGTCATACTTGTCCGCCTCTATCTTACTAATACGTTGGTGAAGCTTTTTGATAGCTTCTTTTAAGTCATTTGGAAGCATGCTGGTAATATCAACAGTTTTGGCTACAGCTGACAAGAAAATATGCTAAAAAATTTGTTTTTGTGCACGTTTTCGTGTCAATATACACAAAAATTCATAAATAATACATATTCTATCTTTCTCGGTACTTATTTCGACGTTTTCTTATGCATTTCAAGTAAACAGCTTCTCGCTATTTTTATGCCTATAATCCATATTCAAGTCATTAGGCCGTAGGATAAAGATTCTATAGAATTTTTAATTTTTTAATCCAGATATGTAGGCTGACTTGCCTTAATACCTATTTTTTATACTAAAGAGTTTAAAGGACAAAGAGATTGAATAAATCTGAAACTACAACTTATCGGTTGAATAAACAACAATGAAAACGGGGCACTAGTTTCTCACATTTAAATATGAACACAAGTTCTGTATACGAGAGTCTTTGAGTCTTCTATCTTAAGTACGATGGGCTTCATACTCTTCTTCTTTAACCATAAAAAATGGACCGAACTTTATTACACCAATTGCTCTCTTTTAACACTTGACAGACTATACATATGACTCATTTGAATAAAGCTTTAATGCCAAAGATTATGTTGATCCTTATTCTTCAAAAGTCGTTGTGTTAGGAGTCGTTGCATTGTTTATAAATGTTGGTACAACCGTTGCATTTGTAACCCTGGGTGCTATCAGGCTTTCGATTTTTCCTGATTTTTCAGGAATTTTCTGATTTCTGAATCAAAAAACTGAAAAATGAAAATTTTTATCAGGAAAAATTTTTTAATTATATTTTCAAGAAAACCTTTTTTCAAAAATTTTATTAAAAATTAACTAAATTTTTCAAATTTTAAATCAAATTTTTTACAAATTATTCAAATAGATTTAAAAAAAAAACTACCGATCCTGTGATTGCTCATGAACCGTTGAACAGGGCTTTTCAACAAAAATGTAATTTTCTGAGCATTTTCAGCTTAAAACAAACATTTTCCAAAAAATTTTTTCGCCTGCAGCGCTGGATTTTTTTAATACATAGAATTTAACAAAAAAAATTTCGCACTTGATTTTCCACCAAAAATGAATAAAATTTATTATTTTTCACCAAAATGACTAATTTTTTCAACAAAAACAGTAATTTTTTGAACATTTTCAGCTTAAAAACAAGTATTTTTTAAGAAAATTTTTTGCCTGCGGAGCTGGTTTTTTCTTTTTTTTTCTTTTGTGTAAGGGTTTTCAACAAAAATGTCAAAAATTTTCCATTTTTTCAGCAAAAATTGTAATTTTATGAGCATTTTCAGCTTAAAAACAAGAATTTTTTCAAAAAATTTTAGCCTGCGGCGCTGATTTTTCTTTTATACGATCGAAACCCTGCTTATAATTCGATGAGACGAATAAAATGACGCCAAAATTATTGAATTTGAAAAATGCTTTGGTTTATTGAAACGAAAATTCTGAATCAGAGTTTTCGATTCAATAACCCAAAACATTGTGCAAATTCGATAATTTTAGTGTCATTTTATCCATCTCGTCGAGTTATAAAAAATGCTGTATATTTTCTTCTAAATGTTCAAGAATTTTGAATTTTATAATGTTTTATTAAATCGTTTCAATGAAAATTTTCATTAATGCCTGAGTGCCGGCTCTTCGCTTTAATGTTCAAACTCATTTGAATTCAAAAATTACAATTTTGTTTCTATCATAACTTTTTAGCGTTAGATTTTCAAGTAGTGCCGTAAAAGCAAAAAATGTCTCAAATTTTGTGCTCTATCACATGACATCATTTCCCCAAAAGTAGACTGGTCCTTAAAAAAAACTTTAGTTCTATGTGACAATATTCTTTATCTTGTCATTAACAGTTTTCTTGTGAATTTTGACATCGGAGCCCCTTATTTGCTCCTTTGTAGTTTCATGGTGATAAAGGCCAAACTTTATCCAAGTATGAGACTTTCAAAACTCCAAAGAGTGGTATATTTTAAAGAATGATGTTAAATTTAAAAAAATCAAATTTAGATGTTTTTGCAATCATTGGCAATTTGTGGTGAAGTTGTTTTCATATCGACCGTTTTTACGGCATCGTCTGAATCGTTGTCCCCATCGAGATAAATGCATTTAAAAATATGAATTCGTGTACATGTTTTCGTTGTAATAATCAAACTTTTTTGAATTTTTTGCGGAAAAATCGGGGCAAAATCTTTTCGATCCTTGTGGGGGTTGATCAAAATAGAGGTCCCATCGGCTAGCCACTCGGCTACAGTGCCTTTTTCATTGATAAAAAACTTTTCTTAAGTTAAAAAGTGTAAAAATTGCCAAATTTTCCCTCAAATATCTCCACAGCGGTAAACGCGTGGCATCTAATTTTAATGTACTCGATTTTAGAGATTTTTTAGGCCATATTTGAAAAAATTTTAAAAAACAAGTAGCGAATATTTACTTGTTAGCATTTCGAACTATCTGTTCGAGACGTTTAGTGCGCAGTATTAGTAATTTTTTTATTTATTCTAGTAACTTTTTTCTTTTATTTTAGCAACTTTTTCACTTATTTTAGTGACTTTTTTCTGTTATATTATTTTACTATGTTCCGTCATTTTTTAAAATTTTATTTTTAACAAAAAGAATCGAAATTTAACAGTAAAACATCTCAAAAATATGTATCGAAATTAGACTTAATCGCGTTAAAGAGATGTTCTAGCTTTGACTTTTGGCGGTCGGCCTCTTTTGCGCTTCTGAGAAATAGGATTAGACATCGTTTCTGGTGGATATTGGATGACGCTGTTTTGTTCGAGAACGATCACACAATGTTTACAACAATCTTGAAAAAAGTTACTAAAATAATTAAACAAGTTATTAAGATGATTAAGTTACTAAGATAAATTAGCATTCAATTTACAAAATATAAAATTTTTCAATGTTGGTTAGAGCTTCCCTGGGATGTATGTTGAAAGAGTGGCTGATTGAAATAATTGGGAAATAATCGTGTTATACCATAGAATTCAAAATACGCTTTTCTGACGTTACTACTAAATCTTGTAAGCTAATCAATATTCTATCAATATCTTACCTAACAATAAATAACGCTATAGACGAACCCATTTCAAACGAAGCTTCGACAAAAGTAAGTGTTATGAAGAGTACTAATTTCGCCAAATCCCGATTACCGGTCGAGATGGCAATATAATATAAGATAAAATAGGCACTTAAAAAACATTGTATTACAAACATTATCAGAGAATGTACTAAACTTAATTTGCTCCTTTGGTCTAAATCTATCGCACTTACGAAATAGTTGAATATCTTTTCGCTGCTGTTGTTCCTGCTGATAACCAACAGTCGTTTGAATAAATTTGCTAATTTTTATAGCAGTACTTATTTCGAAGACTAGCGAAATAGAAGTTGTCATGATGCTAACGCCAAAATTAAACAGATAAGCTATCTAGAAAAAGAAAAAAAATATCTGAAAAAAGTCTTACATTAGCAACATCAGGATCGTCAATTTGATTGACGTTGTCTCCATCTGGTGACATGTAGATTGTAGACTGAAACAAATTTGAACCGACCGAGTTTGATAGTGAAATAAACAATAATATCAATAGCCACATGAGTAAATATTTTCCTTTCCATAACTAAAGTGTTTTTAGATATTGAAAGTCGAATGAAAAAATACTTACCGTCTCGTGTTTAAGGTAGAAAAACATGGCTGAAAATCTATTTAAAGCCAAGATCGTATGCCCTGCCATATCACAGAGTATACTAAAACAGAAGACAAAATTATTGAATTTTGCGACAATATGATTTAGCATCTCGTTTGGTGGCAATGGATCTTGATAGAGACCATATAGAGCTAGACGATAAAATACAAAATTCTAAAAATAAGGTCTAAATTTTTTTAAATTATACTGTTTACGTTCTCCCTTGTGACTGTCTTCACTTACTAACCACGATATGGTTGATCGTATCAACAACTCCTATAACTATGAAGATTATATAAAATCCTCCATCGAAATCTTTATTCTTCCTTATTATTTGGAAAAATAGCATTATTAGTAAGGAGACATGAAATAAAAATGCTGGAAAGTCCCATATTACGAGCAAAAGTTTTGAAAAGGTCATAGAAATACAATTACTAAATAATAGATTAATGTAAAATTTTAAGTGGGTTCAGAATTCAAATTTTATTGATTCTAGTAGGTGGGTGCATAAGTCTTGATCGGTTGTTTACATTAACTTTAGCGCTAAGAAAAACAGCCCGCCTTTGGCTGTTTATATATTTCTACATTCATGGAAAATTATTTCCATAATCTTCCATAAATGGACAAGAGGAACTACAGCAATCCAAACAGCTCATCATATTAACACCTTCTACAGCGAGGGCTCAACTTCTGAAATCACATGTCGGCGCTGGTTCAACCGCTTTAAAGATGGAGACTGTAGATTGGAAGACCAACCACGTGCCGGAAAGCCTGCTGAACTAGAAAATCAACAATTGATTGAGCTACTACAAGAAGACAATAGGCAAACTACTCGCGAATTGGCAGAGCAACTCGGCGTCAACCATAGCTCCGTAGATAGACATCGTGGTGATCTTGGATACAAATGTCAACTTGGCGCCTGGCTACCACATGACCTTACTGAAGAGAATAAACGAAGCCGTAAGTCATTCTCCAACGCTCTTCTCAGTCGATGCAACAGGAAATCATTCTTCCCACGCCTAATTACAGGGGGCGAGAAGTTGATTTTTATGCAAAAACGAGAGGTAATGGGTTGGGAAAAGCCATCACCTCATCCAAAGCATCCCAAAAAGATGCAGCTTAATGTATGGTGGAATCTACAAGGACGATATACTGGGAGTTGTTGGATTCGAAAGTGCGCATCAATGATATAGACAGCAACTCGATCGCCTGGCTGAAGCAGTCCGTCAAAAGAGGCCTGACAAGACCAAGATCATCCTACAGCACGACAACACTAAATCTCATACTGCAAAGCTGAACAAGGCGAAAATTCAGGAGCTTGGAGAGTTTTAGTCTATCCTCCTTATTCACCGGGTCTTGCGCTATCGGACTACCATCTTTTCCGGAACCTACAAGTTACCCTTGAAGGTGTGCACTTCAATGATGAAGAAGAAGTCAAAACATGGCTTACGAACTATTTTGACTCCAGTCCCAGAATTTTCTATGATAGAGGCATCAGCAGTTTGCCTACACGTTGGGAGAAGGTAATCCAAAAAGAAGGAACATACTTTGACTGAATGTTGTGTGTAAATAGAAAATAAAAGTTAATTTAAAACAATCGATCAAGACTTATGCACCAATCTAAGAGGTAAATTAAAACTAGTATAAGTGCTTTTTATTTTTGCGTTAATTTAGATCTCATAACATAGAATCTAAGAACACTTCTTTAACGACACAAAGTGATTTATTATTTATGAAAACTCGATTTCTTTTTTATGAAAACTCGATTCCCTTAAAAATAAATTTTCTCTACTGGATGATGAGTGTTGACATCATCTGCGGGGGCAACTCCTTTCTGTAATTGCAGCGTTGGCGCTCCGTCAATTCTTTTAGCTAAAAAATTTTTTGTTTAAAAATGGTAAAAAAGTTTTTACATTATATTCTTATCGTTCATGACTTTTAACTTTTTTCATGTCATACTTGTCCGCCTCTAGCTTACTAATACGTTGGTGAAGATTTTTGATGGCTTCTTTTAAAGGGGAGGGGTGTACTTTGTAGCCGGATCCCGAAAAAAAGTTATTTTCACAAAAAAGACCCTATTGGGGATAATTTGATGCGAGAAATCGATCGATTGCGCATATTCTCGAAGCGTGAAAATGATTCCTTAACCCTGATTCAGGAAAAATATAGATTATTTCGACATTTTTTATACTAATGCTTGTTTGAAAAGACGTTTCTCTATCAACGAGTCTCAGTGATGCAGTGACAAAGCAGCGGCTTATTGCTCACAAAGGGCGTGGGTTCGAATCCTGCTTTTGCAAAAATTTTTGATTTTTACTTTGTGCAAAAAAATTTGGCTATAAGAGGGATTCGAGCTGCTGGTAATATCAACAGTTTTGGCTACAGCTGACAAGAAAATGCGCTAAAAAATTTGCTTTTTGTGCAAGTTTTCGTGTCATTATACACAAAAAATTTATAAATAATACAGATTCTATCTGCTTTCTCGGTACTTATTTCGACGTTTTCTTACGCATTTCAAGTAAACAGCTTCTCGCTATTTTTATGCCTATAATCCATATTCAAGTCATAAGACCGTAGGATAAAGATTCTATAGAATTCTTAATTTTTTAATCCAGATATGTAGGCTGACTTGCCTTAATACTTGTTTTTTATACTAAAGAGTTGAAAAGTCAAAGAGATTGAATAAATCTGAAATTACAACTTATCGGTTGAATAGACAACAATGGAAACGAGGCACGAGTTCCTCATATTTAAATATGAACACAAGTTCTGTATACGAGAGTCTTTTCTATCTTAAGTACGATGGGCTTCATCCTCTTCTTCTTTAATCATAAAAAATGGACCGAACTTGGGATTCAAGCGATTTTGGGCATTCATTATTGTGCATACCCTACTTTTTTCTATCTTGTCGGATGTGTTAGCATAAGTAGTTTTTTAAGATTATAAGAAGATGCCAAATTTAGCGTACTATCTTGGAGCCACCATGGTCTGTGTTCTCTTAGCTTTCGACCGATTCTTCGAAATTATTTTCCCAGAACAAGCAAAAGTCCTTTTTCACCAAAGAATGATCCCCTTGTGGTTCTCTGTAGCGATTGGGTATATGGTTTGTTTTTGGTTTCAAAGACCTACATTCTTCTCTGGTGTTTATCTTGCTAATTACCTCGATCCCTTTATCGGAATTCCTGGAAAGGGAGGCAGTGAAAAAGTAACTATGATATCTCTAACTTAAAAAATAAAATTTAGTTCTATGGTGACAATATTCTTTATCTTGTCATTAACAGCTTTCTTGTGAATCTTGGTATCGGAGCCCCTTATTTGACCTTTGTATTTTCATGGTGATAAAGGCTAAACTTTATCCTAGTGTGATACTTTCGAAACTCCAAAGAGTGGTATATTTTAAAGAATGATGTTAAATTTAAAAAAAATCAAATTTAGATGTTTTTGCAATCATTGGCAATTTGTGGTGAAGTTGTTTTCATATTGACCGTATACATCTTCAATCAATACTACGCAGTCCCCGATATTGTCATAAAACTTGAAAATACCACGTGGTATTGCATGCATGGTAAATTTTTTACTTCATAATTCTAGGACCAGACCACTCAGATACAATCATATGAAAAAATGATATATTCGGAAAGATCATGAAAAATTGAACATTTTTTGTTTTTTACAGCATGTTCTGAATCGTTTTCCCCCATCGAGATAAATGCATTTAAAAACATGAATTCGTGCACATGTTTTCGTTGTAATAATCAAACTTGTTTAAATTTTTTGCTTTAAAATCGTGAAAAATAGTATTAATCGAAAGAGAATTTTTTGCTGAACAACTTTGCTAATTGAAGTTTGCGTAAAAAATATTTTCTCTGTTCAAAAATGCAAAATAAATTTAAATTTTTGTATATTAAAACGAAAACCCTGAATGAATTTAAATTTATTTTGCATTTTTGATAAGAGAAAATATTTTTTACAAAAAACTTAAATTAGCAAAGTTGTTCAGCAAAAAATTCTCTGTCGATTGATGCTATTTTTTCACGATTTTTCCGATAAAAAATTCAAACAAGTTTGACTATTACAACGAAAACATGTACACGAATTCATATTTTCAAATGCATTTATCTCGATGNTAAGAGAAAATATTTTTTACAAAAAACTTAAATTAGCAAAGTTGTTCAGCAAAAAATTCTCTGTCGATTGATGCTATTTTTTCGCAATTTTAAGCAAAAAATTCAAACAAGTTTGACTATTACAACGAAAACATGTACACGAATTCATATTTTCAAATGCATTTATCTCGATGGGGAAAACGATTCAGATGATGCAGTAGAAACAAAAAATGATCAATTTTTCATTATCTATCCGAATATATCATTTTTTCATAGGATTATATCTGAGTGGCCTGGTCCTTTAATTAGCATAATTTTTTTGAGTTTCTTCGTATTCATATATCTAGGAGACACACCAATTGTTTACCTACTATTGAATGCTTCTTTGAGAAAAAAGTTTTTCCAAATGCTTCGAAGTTATACTGCAAAATCAGGCAAAACCATGATTCGATACATGACGAGTGTTTATCCTACAATAGTTACTCCTCTTGGCACAGGTCTTTTCTTTTATCTAAATTTTAATCACACATGGCCAAAGGGGGGGGGGCCTCCCACCAACCAATCTGGCAAAAAGGATAAAAATAAGACCAGCCCGGCATCGAAGCGGCAGGGTTGATTCCTTTTTTTGGTCCCCCGTTATGTTTTTGACCAAAATTTGGGGGGAGGGGAAACATAAAGGGGAACCAAGGTAAATTATTTAAAATTTTAGGAACCCAACTCAGCACCAGACCCCCTCTCCTTTCTGTTTGTCCACCTATGATTTTAATGTTTTTAGTGAATACTAATCCTACAGATGATCGTGGTCTGTCGCCTTACCCTAACGCTACGGAATCATGAAAATTTGACTAGAGATCCACTTTTTCTTGGATGTCAATATCTAAAGTTTCTTTCTTTTTTGCGAAGTTTTCTTGTGTATTTTTTATTATTTTATTCAGTGTGATAAATTATCTACGTATACCAGAAGTTAAAAAAATTACAACATTCGAATCACTTCTCAAACCACGAACAACTTTCTTATAGACAAGAATAAAAAATTCTCAATACGATTTCAAAAACAATATCAAACACATATCAATGATACCAACTAAAGCACTAAAGCAAACAGGCCTTCTTGAAAAAATGAAATTTTTTATTATTTTATTCAGTGTGATAAAGCTGGTTATAGGGCTACAAAACCCAGCAGTCGGATCCATAGTGGAACTTCTTCGAGCTAGAGGCGAATCTTTGATTTTTTGACTCCTAAAATTATGCGAATTTTTCGAAAGAATCGACAATAACTCGATCAAATCGATGTCATGGCGTTTCGCGATCTTCTGAAACGTTGCAGATCTCATCTTCCGCTATGGAATGAAAAAAAGATTGTGCCTCAAAGTGGTTTTCAAACTTCTAAAATGAGGAAAAGGTGGGATTGTCCTACCCTTGCCCTTATATGTCAAGTTTGCAATCAAACTCCTTTATTATTCAAGAAATTCGATTGTTCATCATATACGGGTCAATCGATATCTAGCCAAATCATATGTACATCTTAAAAATTTTCTCCTCTTTTGACTTTAAAACTTCTGATCTCTAATACTTAAAAAAGTCTAAAAAGAAGTCCGGTTCTTCAATTTCAAAAAATCTATTAAGTTGCAATTAAAGTATTGACGATTTTTCATATAATTACACCCTAAATCTCCACAATTCTGTAGGTTCAATTAAACATGATATTTTAATAATGTGGTTTGAGTTAAAGCACAAAGAATCAGTCAGTTATTCAATGTCTGGCATAGAAAACTGTATCTAAAAATGCTTATCCATACAATTTTTAATCTTGTTATTGATTTGTTTTCGATTATAAGTGTTCCTCTGTATGTGCTTTTCCTTTATACTCAACTAAAAACTATATTGTATTCGGCAACGAAGGATACTCTGACACCTGGATTTACTATAACTTTGTTGTTTATAGGTATAAATTTTTTAGACTTTGTTATTTTTTTTATTAAACTTTATTAGACTTGTTCAAGATATTTGATTTTTCTAAAGATTGTCGGATTGGTCATATTTTTAGGATTTCTTAAAAGCGTTAAATTTTTTAGATCCTTGAAAATTCGAAGAAACCTGAAGACTCTTTGAATCCTTAGAAACTTCAGACCTTGCTGTTTCTCGGATTTTTAAAGATTCTTTAGGGGTCAACAAAAATATGAAAATTCTTTAGATTAGCGAAGTTTGCCATAATTTATATATATATTCGGAAAATTCATGAAAAATGGAGCATTTTTTGTTTTTACAGTAAATTCTGAATCGTTTTCGTTGTCGAGATAATCGCGTTTGAAGATGGTGATTTTTGGAATTGGTTTTGAATTTGAATTTCCGCCAAAATTGAAACTCAGGGTTTTGGTGGGAAATTCAAATTTAAAACCAATTCCAAAAATTGCCAACTTCAAACGCGATTATCTCGACAACGATAATGATTCAGAATTTACTGTAAAAACAAAAAATGCTCCATTTTTCATGAATTTTCCGAATATATATAAATTATGGCAAACTTCGCTAATCTAAAGAATTTTCAAATTTTTGTCGACCCTTTTCGGGGTTCATTTTCTATTTTTTGTAATCACGCTTTTCCTGCGAACGATGGCTCAAATTGTAGGTACTAACTAGGAATAAATAATANGCAAATTTCGCTAATAAAGAATTTTCAAATTTTTGTCGACCCTTTTCGGGGTTCATTTTCTATTTTTTGTAATCACGCTTTTCCTGCGAACGATGGCTCAAATTGTAGGTACTAACTAGGAGTAAATAATAGGCGAAGAAACGTAGTGCACTCGAAAACTCCATAGGGTTTTCGAGCTAGATTCCAAAACTACGCAGTTTTGACTAGGAGTTGTATAGACAAAAAATGAAGTAGAATTCATCAGCTTTCCAACGACACCAAAACCATTGGATATGGGTTTAGCTGGCCGGGTATATGCTCATTTGAAGTTTGACCTAAAGTTCAAAAGGCCGACCTGCCGTACAGGGGCACCAAAAAGTCGGATTCAAAAACGGACTTCAGATCCGTGTTCAGCGACCCCGAAAACCTAGGGTATACCACGGTTTCAAAAATTAATTCGAATTTTCGTTACTATGGCCACCCCGGGTTCGAGATTCGAGACATCGTCTCTTAACACTTTTGTTCACTCGTGACTTTTTTCTTAACCTTTGAGCGTCCGAGAAATTGTCTCTTAAATATGACGAATCGAATAGAATCATAAGAACAGAAAGAATCTTGAAGAATCTTAAAGATTGTTGAAGATCCAACGGATTCCACCGAATTTTAAGGTTCCTCCATTTAAAATTTCAGGGACCTATAACATTTACTACTCTCTTGTCGACTTGTCCTTCGTGGAACTACCGCAATGGGGCGTTGCCAAAGAATGGTACATGCAAGACAATCAAATCAAAGGAAAGTTTGTCAGTGTTTCAAAAATGATGTCTTCCCCATTACATATGGTAGTTACTCTAGTGCTAGCTATCAATCGCTTCACCGCCGTGCAATTTCCTGTTCAGTATCGATATGTAAGTCTTCTATGGAAAGCCCACGCATAGAGCCATTTTACAGATCTGGAACGTCAAACACTCGCTACTAATAAACATCGGAATCGTCGTTTTGGTCATTGTTTATCACTTGCCTGTTATGATTTTTGCGCAGTTTGAGGTTTGTTTAATCGAATGATATCATGGAATGAGACAAATTTAGGCCTGCTATCCATGCTATAATGTGTCCCAAATTGTCAGATATCAATATAATCCCAATTACAACTATTGGAATGACAGATATACACACGGAATGATGATATTAGCCGCTGTAACGTTGATTCCTTCGATATTTTTCTATGCCGTCGCTGGAAAATATGTCTATAGAAATTCGGTAGGCTTTAATTACAGTCAAACCTCGATTTAGTTACACCCCTAATTCGATCTTCGGTTTCTATATTTGAATTTTGCCTCAAATTTATTTGATGTAAAAAACTTGAAAAAATTGTTCCTAGGGGTATTTTTATGCGAGGAACAGGATGGCGATGTTTTTTTGAAATTTGACTCCGGAAAAGTAGCTATTTTTCGATTTTTTTCCAAAAAATTCGGAAAAATCGGGGTTTTTGGAAAAAATAACTACTTTCTTGGAGTCAAATTTCAAACACAACACCCCCATCCTACTCCGCGCATAAAAATGCCTCTAGAAGGCTTAGGTCTAGGCTTAGGCTTACTATTTGTGACAAGTCAAGTCTTACCGTAGCATTCTATTGTGACCTAAAGTCAAGTCTTACCGTTTTATGGTTAATTTCTATTTATGTAGTTTGTATTAATTTTTTAAATATAATATTACATTTTACAAACATTGGACCCTTAAAAGTTGTTCGGACCCTTAAACTATTAATTGGATCCCTAAAAGTTGATTGGGCCCCTAAAAGTTGAAAGGATAGCAATACCCCAAATTCCCGACTGGACACTATCCCGACCGGGTCGATTTTCCCGACTGGACAATTTCCTGACTAGACAATTTCCCGACTGAACACTTTCCCGACTGGATATATTCCCGACCGGACACTTTCCCGACTATCATTTTCCCGACTGGATACTATCCCGACTGGACACATTTCCGACCAGGTGCGATTTACCGACTGGACACTATCCCGACTGAACTATTTTCCGATTGGACACTTTCAATTCTTCGTTGTCGGATTGACCTTCTCGGTCGGGATAGTGTCCAGTCGGGACTTTGGGGTATCGCCGAAAGGACCCCTAAACTGCAATAGAGCCAGTTTGAGTATTGACACGAAAATTTAAAATAACGAATTTCTTGACAAACGCGAATTCGGGATATTTCAAAAAACAGATATACATATGAAAATTACTTGTAGCACATGTTCACAAAGAATTCTCCCAAATTCAACGTGTTAAAAGTGATGGCGGTCTCGATTTTTACATCAATCGGTAAAATTTTTATAAAGATAAAAATATTTAAAAATTGAATATTAGGCCAACTTTTAACTATGAGTTTGTTGATCTCGACCAATGTGGCTTGGTTCTCCTTTCATTTTGACTTGTTCGATGGAGATACTTATTCCGTCCTGCTACGTCTTTTCATGGCACTAAAACATCTACTTATGCCTTGGATAGTGATTATTTTGTTTAAGGAGGTAAAAAAGATCAAGTTTTGTGCAACAATATATAAAAGCTTTTGTAGATACGACAAAAAATGTTTCCATGCATCAAAAGAACATCTGGAGATATTATAAAAATCGTGTTTATAAAAGGTCCTCATCCCAAATAATTGTATGGTTTAATTAATTCAAACGCAATTATCTCGAAAATTACAACGATTCAGAACATGCCGTAAAAACAAAATTCTCCATGTTTCATGATCTTTCTGAATATATCATTTTTTCATATGATTGTAACTGATTGGACTGACCCTTTAAAGGGGGGAAATATATACCAACATCGGTTTGTATGCAAAAAATAAGTTTTTAACACATCTTGTCATTTTTGTTAATTGTTGAGATTTTTATTTTTGGCATAAATTTATTCTATTTCATTTTTCATAATATGTAACAAAAAAATATATAAAGGACATTGCTTTATGTCAATTTTATTGAACAAAATTTTTAAAAAATTTCAAAAAAAAGTTTAATGTCATATATAGTCTGTTTCCTGGCGTGATACTAAAAAAGTTCCCCAACGATGGACTAGTGGTTCAAGGCGCTAGACACCAATCTGAAGGCACAGGTTCGATCCCCATCATGTTAATTTCCGAAATAACGGTCGTGGAGGCCTGAAAATTTTTGCATATGGGTATTTTTATGCGAGGAACACGATCCTGACGTTATTTTTGCATTTTATTCTTTTAAAATGCCATAAACAACCATTCAGGGATGCTTAAAAGCACTGATTTTAGATTTCGGGTATTTTGGCATAAAATGACCTGATTTTTACCTCTAGGAGGTAATCGAGGGCGTAGAAAACGATTCTGACATAATTTTAATGCCAGAATACCCAAAATCTAAAATCTGTGCTTTAAAGCATTCCTGCGTGGTTGTTTATTGCATTTTCAAAGGGTAAAATGTAAAAATAACGTCAGAATCGTATTCCTCGCATAGAAATACCCATGTGCAAAAATTTTCAGACCTCCACGACCGTTATTTCGCAAATCGACATGATGGGGATCAAACCTGCGCCTTCAAATTGGTGTATAGCACTTGGACTAGGCCATCGTTAGGAAACTTTTTTGGTATCACGCCGGGAAACAGACTATACATATGACTCATTTGAATAAAGCTTTAATGCCAAAGATTATGTTGTTCCATATTCTTCAAAAGTCGTTGCATTGTTTATAATTGTTGGTACGACCGTTGCATTTGTAACCCTGGGTGCTAAAAATGGCAAATCTACAGTTTCCCAAAAACTCTTGCCTCCAGTACCACAATGGTACTGGAGGAAAGAGACAAACCCACCCACTCTCCCCCGAAATTGAGGGAGAGTCGGCCACCTACATGGCAAAATGAGTCTCGCTCGTTAAGGGTGATTAAGAGAATTTTTGAAAAAATCGAAAAAAATCGCTTTATGTTTTTTGCATCCTGCAGAAAGTCAAAATTTTCGGGTGTTTTTGCGCACGACATTTCAGGGGGTAATTGCTCCCCACATCAATCATGGCATACAGAACAATCGCCCCCATGGAAAATATCGTCCGTATCCAAGTTGCACACGTTCTTTATGATGATAATTGTCCTATGGGAATAATTGTCCTGGGAGAAATGTTAATTCACTCAATTTTTTAATAAAACTAGCATAGCTTACTTGAAGGAACTGTCGGGGTAGGATCCAATTGTTTACCACAACCAAAAGCATTCATAAACCCGGCTTTCCAATCACCGTTTGGAGCTCCTTGGTTTATACTCGGCCAATAAATAACATTAGAAGAAAGTTGATCGGTTAAATTTGTGTCAGTATTTCCCTCGGCAACAATCGTCAAATATGGAATTAGACTAGCATACTTTGAAGCAACCTTAACGTCATCGGCGTTGAGGTCATTCGTCACAAACAAAATGACATAAAAATCAACCATAGGTTCAGGGATATCTGTTGGAGAAAGTGTCGCTAGCGTGTGATAGCGATTAACAATTGTTTGTAAAAGGCTAAAGCAAAAGATGAAGTTATTATGCATTGGCAGGGGTGCCTGATTTGTCAGAAAAATGTCGAACCCCCCCCCCCTCCTGAGTAGAAAAAATTAGCCGATTTGAAAAACTGTTTAAATTTCGATTTTTTTAAAAGCCCGAAAATTATGGTACAATCAGGGCTTCAATCGGTTTAATTCGAGAATCAATTTTCAAAGTCCATTTTTCAGGAAAAATGAATCAGTTTTCAGGAAAAACAAAATCAGGAAAGTAATTTTTCGTTATTGAAAATTTTTTCAATTTTTAAAAAAATTCAAAAATTGAAAAAAATTGAGAAATTCTTTTGATAAAAATTGAAAAAATTTTCTTTTGTCAAAAAAATTGAAAATTCGAATTTTTTGAAAAACCCATTTCCAGACTCCGGAGCCGCCTTTCAAAAGAATTAAAAAATTCTTTTGAAAAAAATTGAAAAATTCGAAAAAATTGAAATATTAAAAAAATTCAAAATTTCGAAAAAATTAAAAAATTCTTTTGAAAATTTTTTCAATTTTCAGAAAAATTGAAAAATTTAGTTAATTTTTAACAAAATTTTTGACTAAAAGATTTCCTTGAAAATATAACAAAAAATTTTTCCTGATAAAAATTTTCATTTTTCAGTTTTTTGATCCAAAAATCAGGAAATTCCTGAAAAATCACAAAAATCGAAGCCCTGGTACAACCCAATATATAAGAAAAGACATACGTTGTATAAGGAACATCGTCAAATGAACATTGATATGGAGTTGTTGTGTTAATGATGGCCCTTAAAGCATCGACTGTTTCAACATTCGTTGAATTAAAGTCAACAAGGTCGGTATACCATGTAACATCATTATAGGTGCTGATATAAGCGAGTCTGTGAACGTTTGTCCAATAGTTATTCATGAGTTCGAAAGCAATGAAGGTTTGTTGCAACTAAAAAGTTATGGGGCAGCGTCGTAATTTTGGTACAAGTTTAAGGTGGGAGTTTTGAGCTTTTTTTAAATTTTCATTTTTCTCGGAATAGATAAAATTTTCAAGTTTGAGGTGGAATTTTTCACAGATCTCTCTCCCTCCCCCCATAATTACTATGCTGGTTATAGGAAAGGGATGGCATTAAGTTTTTGGGAAAGGTCATACGAGAAATCCTTCAAAAAGTTTCGATTTTTTGATAGTTAAATTTTACCTGGAAAAAATCGGCACTACCACATCGATTCACAGCAAACATAATTTTATCGAGACATGGATAAGGAATCTGAGGACCTAAAAAACATGCCCCTTTGATTTTTGTTCTAAAATCCTTTACAGTTTTGTAAAACAAACAGAATCAGCCAATCTGGACTTGGGGTCGGCGCTGAGTTGTTACCCCAAAACAGCCACTTATTCGGTTGCAATAAATTCAAGCCTGTTTGATCTGCATAGTTGATCCCAACTAGGATCCATCTTCCGCAAGATTTTACATCAGGTGCAAAATATGAAGCTCTACCAATATCGGTTTTGTCATTGGTTGAGGTGAATGAAATTGTTTGAGTTCCTGTATTGCAATCTCGGCCTGGTTGACTAGCAGCTTCATATAATGCTCTAAAATTGAAATCTAGCATGTTATTTTTCCTTTACTAGGTGTGTAAAAGGTTAATCCTAGGCCAGCACGGGGATCGACGGACTGAGCCTCAAATGGAAATAAAAAAGACCGAATCAGAGCCTTGTATGGCCCGGCTCAAGATCCGTAGCTTTATTTCAGGACCTGTAGCCCGCGCATTCTGCATGAAAAAGCTTTCTCGACTCTGATTCAGGGAATGGAATGGGTGTATTGAAGCGAAAATCAAACATTTTCGGATTTTTATGAGAAAACCATCGATTCTTAGGTTTTTCTAGGCGGGGAATCGATTGCGCACACTCCCAAACCATGAAAGCGCTTCCTTGACCCTGATTCAAACAAGGAATCGGTGTATTGAAGCGAAAATCAGATATTTTCGGATTTTTATGAGAAAATCGTCGATTCTTAAATAAAATCGCTAAAGGAAGCATTTACAGCCCCTGAAACATGGTCAAGGAAGCGCTTTCACGGTTCGAGAGTGTGCGCAATCGATTCCCCGCCTAGAAAAACCTAAGAATCGACGGTTTTCTAATAAAAATCTGAGAATGTTTGATTTTCGCTTCAATACACCCACCCCATTTCCTGAATCAGGGTCAAGGAAGTGTTTTCATGCTTCGGGAATGCGCGGAATCGATTTCTCGCATAAAATTACCCCTAGAATATATTTTTTACAAAAATTTTCAAAAAAAATTTTTTCCGAGAACTGGCTCCGATTGTTACACCCCTTTAAGTACCAATTAACAACCTCAATAGTCGGCTCTATGATTTTTCTCATACGACTTTTCGCAAAATTTTCCCACAGACTTTTCGCAAAACAAATTTTGCACATTCGCTCTAAAAAATCATAGAGTACAATAGTCCTCAATTTGCCTATTTTGAGCTGGCCCTTGATCACTGTTTTCCACTCCTAGTCTCTACAAACTTGTTTAATAAAGGTGAAGCCATTGTTTGAACCAAATTTTGAAGTGTGTTAACAACAACGCTCATAGAAGAGAAACTACCAAAGGGATAGGTAGTTGGAACGCTGTCATAAGCGATGATTGATATACGTTCGGGATGGTTCCATGGTACTATGTCAAAACCTTCCCATTGACTGGTGTTGAATAGGTAGTTTATGATGAAGTTGATTTGGGCCTATAACTTCAGATTTCAATTTTAAAGTGTTTTCTACTCAGAATAACCCTCAAAAAAATGTCATTTGTGCCAAAAAAAGTAAATTTGTGCCAAGAAAAAGTATTTGCGAAGGGAAAAGTACTTCAGGGAAATTTTTTAGCATGAAATTGAGCTCGTGTTTTTCTCTCAGAAAATACTCTAATTGGAATTTTTGAAGATATAAAAAACGATGTTCCTGTTCAAGTTCCTTCAGGAACAAAAATTTTTTACAATTTTTAGTTTAAAAAATGAATTTTTTATTGGAAAAAAAGAAAAAATCGAATTTTTTGCCAAAAAATTGCATTTTTGACAAAAAATTGATCTCTCCTCAAGCCATTGGTATAGCCAGATTTTTCCCAGGAGGGAACAATTTTTGGTGCTCAAAAAGCATAAGGGTCTTTTTATGTTTTTTTGATTTTTTTAAGGATTCAGACCAAAATTTGCTGGGGCAACGTCTACGGCATTGCTCCAGCAAATTTTGGTCTGAACCCCTGTTAATTTTTCGAAAAGTAGATCTTCCGTCCAACTATGGGGGGGGGGATCATTATGTTGTATATGTATTTGGGATAGAGGATGGGTCAATATGAATAATAACTTTTTCATGTATCCTACCTTAAACTGGTTTGGTGTCAAGCCACCAGATTTGTCAACAATAAAAGTGAAGTATTTATTACACGGAAAGTAAGTATCATTTGCATCAAGCCTACTTGCTCCCAACCTAGAGGCAGAGAGCACAATCCCAAAAAGTACCAAAACAATATGGGGCTTCATTTAGCAAATGACAATCCATCTCTTATGGATAGCTTCTTATAAAGGCAATGGGTGATTCATTTTCAATACTATCAAATTGACTTTATTCTTTGGTATCGTAAAAAATCGTCCCATTCTTAGTTTTAATCTATTTATTAAATGAAAATTCTTTGTCTTATCATCAATTAAGCGTTACAGACTAGGTTATGAAATATTACAGGGTGCCCCAAATTTTTTGCCATTTTTTGGGATCATTTTTGGTCGAAAAAATTTTTTTCTGAAAACATCTAGGGGTAAAATTGGCTGAAAAACACGATTCTGGCGTTAGAAAATTTTTTGATCTCAAAAAACCCATAAAATGGCCAAAAACCATGTTTTTTAAAGACCTGTTCTTAGAAAAATCGCTATTTTACTAATTTTTTCACGTTAAACGTCTCTCATCAGAAAGTGGTTGAGTGAATTTCCGGCTCGTCTTCAGAAGGTCATCGACACCAAGGGTGTCCAGATTCATCAATATTTTAATAAAATTTAAATTTTGATTTGTGTTATTGAATAAAATTGTTTACCTTACACCCTTTTAACTATTCTCTATGTCAGTTGTTTATGCCAAAAATGTGTATTTTTGGAAATTTTCGTCAAAGACGTGTGTCTACAACGTGTTACCACGTGTTAAAAGCAGCGCCAATGGATTCCTCATACCCGAAAACGGTATATATGAAGGAGTTAGGCGGTTTAACGTGAAAAAAATTAGTAAAATAGCGATTTTTTTAAGATCAGGTCTTAAAAAAACATAGCTTTTTGCCATCTTAGGGGTTTTATAAGGTCAAAAGTTTTAACGCCGGAATCGTGTTTTTCAGCCAATTTTACCCCTAGAAATGATGTTTTTTTTTCAGAAAAAATGTTTTCGACCAAAAATGGCAAAATTATGGTTTTTTTGGGGCACCCTGTACTTCGGCGCCGCACTTATCAACACTCTGTACTTCGGCGCCGTACTTATCTAATAACCTGTTTCGAAATATTGGAATAGTGGTTGACCAATTGTAAACGTTATCGTAGTTAATATAATCTTTATTCCGTCGACGTTTCAGTGATTTACCCCTTTTTCAAGACTAAAAAATACAGGTTAGATAAATGGTTAAATCAATCATAAGAAAAGAAACAAATTGATGTTTTTTTGCGTTAGAAGATATAAAGAAGTTAAATAGGCTCAATAATCAGAATATTGGGTTGTTCCAAAAGTTTTTTTATTTTTTCACTTTTTCAATTGAAAAAAGTGAAAAGTGTAAAATATCAAATAACCTTTTACAAAAAAATGGCCTCCTCAAAAATAAGATGCCTTTATGTATCTTCCAAAAATAATTATCAGAGGTAAAAAAATTAAGCAAAAAAGCTTATAAATAAAAAAATCACAACCCTCAAATTTCAATTTTTGGCCAAATTCGATTTTTGGTAAAATTCATTTTTTTGAGCTGAATTTTCTTTTTTTTGCTCAATTCAAATTTCTAACCAAAATTCGATTTTTTGGCAAAAAATTCAATTTTTGAGCCAAATTTCAATTTTTTGGTTAAATTTCAAATTTTTGACAAAAATTCGATTTTTGGCTAAAATTTGATTTTTTTGGCAAAAATTCAATTTTTGAGCCAAATTTCAATTTTTGGGATAAATTCAATTTCTAACCAAAATTCGATTTTTGGCAAAAATCGATTTTCTAAAATTCGCGGCGTGTTTTCCAAATTTTGAAGTAGTCTCAGAAGAGTAAAAGACCCCTTTTGTCGCTATAAAAATTGAATTTTTAATTTAAAAAATGGTTGCTTTTCATTTTTGTCAGTTGTTCGGAGTAGTGATGCTTAAAGGACCAGTCCAGTCAGTTACAACCATATGAAAAAATGATATATTCGGAAAGATCATGAAAAATGGAGCAGTTTTTG
This sequence comes from Acrobeloides nanus, assembly GCA_900406225.1. Classification (NCBI taxonomy): domain Eukaryota; kingdom Metazoa; phylum Nematoda; class Chromadorea; order Rhabditida; family Cephalobidae; genus Acrobeloides; species Acrobeloides nanus. The sequence continues at coordinate 8,492 of OZJO01017652.1, read as the reverse complement.
TTTTTACGGCATGCTTTGAATCGTTGTAGTTTTCGAGATAATTGCGTTTGAAATTTTGAATTTGTTACAACCATTCTTCGTTGTAATACACAAAATTTTTTGCCGAAAAATCGATTTTTGCATCGATTTTTTAAATTTTCATAAAATGAACATTGTAGCAATTTTTATAGCTAAATGAGACAAACAAAATTGCACCAAAATTATCCAATTTGAACATTGTTTGGGGTTATTAAACGAAATTCTGATTCATGTTTTCGTTTCAATAACCCAAAACAATTTCAAATTGGATCATTTTGGTGTCATTTTGTTTGTCTCATTTAGCTATAAAAAATTTCTACAGTGTTTATTTTTGAAAATTTCAAAAATGGATGCAAAAATCGATTTTTCGGCAAAAAATTCAAAAAATTTTGTGTATTACAATGAAGAGCTTGTAACAAATTCAAAATTTCAAACGCAATTATCTCAAAAACTACATTGATTCAGAACATGCGGTAAAATGCTCTATTTTTCATGATCTTCCGAATATATTATTTATTCATATGATTGTAAATTACTGGACTATCCTTTAAAATGCAAACCCCTCCCCCCCCCCGATTGGAAAAAATTAGCCGATTTGGAAAACTTTTTGAATTTTGATTTTTTTAAAAGCCCGAAATTTATGGTACAATCAGGGCTTTGATCGGTTTAATTCGAAAATCAGTTTTCAAAGTCCATTTTTCAGGAACAATGAATCAGTTTTCAGTAAAAACAAAATCAGAAAAGTAATTTTTCGTCATTGAAAAATTTTTCAAATTTAAAAAAAATTCAAAAATTGAATAAAATTCGGAAAAATCCTCCAAAAAAAAATTTTTACATGTCAAAAATTGACAAAAAATTGCCTAAAATTTTGACAAAAAATTGTAAAAAATAGGCATTTTTTGTTAAAAAATTGCATTTTTGATGAAAAATGGCAACATGTGGACATTTTTCATGAGAAAAATTTTCTGGGAGGTAAAACCCCCGAAATTTCTGGGGTTACAAAATAGAAGATTGCAAAAAGACGCTGGGGGGGGGGTTATTTTTTTCAACCACCCTCGAAAGGGGGGGGATTATTTTAGAGGAAAAAACAAATTTTTTTTTGAAAAAATATTTAAAACTGCGTACGAACTTTCAAAAAATATTTTTTTTGCATTTAACAAGTCAATAAATTTGAGCTAAAAATGACTTTGAAAGCACATTCTAAAAATAGGATGGTCGGCATTACCCTATACGTCAAAAAAAGCACAAGAATCTGCAAATGCCGTGTGGGCCTTCATGATTTATATTTCGAAAAATTTCATACACGTCCCTAAGGCATAAAATTTTGATCTATTTAATGTTTATGTAGCAAATATTTGTATTTACATGAATTCATAATTATTTGGTGTTAAAATAAACAAATAACTTAACGTACCCCCTAGCGCCGACCATCCTAAATTTAGGCATTTTTAGTTCTCACACTCTAATAAAGATTTTGGACAAAATAAAAACATTTTTGTGCAAGTTAAATTATAAATAAACAAAAAATCACCATAAGACTACAAAAATCGAGTCTCGGAAGAGACGGGTTAATAGCTTCGTATAAAGGCAATAAATGATTCATTTTTATTCTTTGTTACTGTATGAGCAACACCCCATTTTTTAGTTTTAATCTAACCATTAAATGAAAATTCATTGCTTTGTCTTATCAATTAAACGTCCAAGACTAGGATATGAGACATGACTTCGGCGCCGTACTTATCAAATAGCTTTTTAAAAAAATGGTCTCCTTAAAATGGGATGCCTTTAAGTATCTTCCAAAAATAATTATCAGAGGTAAAAAAATTAAGCAACAAAGCTTATAAATCAACAAAAATTACGACCCTCAAACTTCAATTTTTGGCCAAAATTCGATTTTTTGGCAAAAAATCGATTTTTAAGCCAAATTTCAATTTTTGATAAAAACTCATTTTTTTGAGCCAAATTTCAATTTTTTACCAAAATTCGATTTTTGGCAAAATTCGATTTTATAAAATTCAATTTTTTGTCAAAAAATTCGATTTCTAAGCAAATTTCAATTTTTGGCAAAAATTCGATTTTTAAGCCGAATTTCAATTTTTTTAATTCGATTTTTGGCTAATATTTGATTTTATTTGATTTTTGGCAAGATCCAATTTTTGGTAAAAATTTGATTTTTTTCTAAAATTCGTATCCCTATTTTCCAAGTTTTGAAGCCTGATTTTCAATTTTGGCGGGAATTCAAATTATAAACCAATTCCAAAAAATAGCCAACTTCAAACGCGATTATCTCGAAAACGATAACGATCCAGAATTTACTGTAAAAACAAAAAATGCTCCATTTTTCATGAATTTTCCGAATATATATAAATTATGGCAAATTTCGCTAATCTAACATTTTGGACACATGTGTACCCCCACAAAAGTGGCCTCAGCTACCCATTTAGCTCCACCTAGATTTTTGATTTTTTTGGCGAAATAATCGTGCCTTGTATTGGTCTTGCGAAATCCGCTTTCAAACCTCACTGCAAATCCAACCTGAATTTTATAGAGCTATTTTACTGAAAATTTGACACCTGTCCAAAAACGCCTAAATTTGAAAAAATGGCGATATTTCTATGGAGTTAGCTCGGATGGAAATATGATGCACTACAAATTTGTACCTCTTTACCATACCAAACAAATATAAAAGACCGCATTTGAAAAGCTTTTAAATTGGCTGTGATAGAGGGCTTTTAAGATGGGGGTGCATTTTTAGCTGTACGCTCGAGGTGACCAACTTCCGAGGACTATATCTCGAAGAAGGAAAAGTTTCGGAATTTTAGGTTGGTGGGTTTTTAATAGTGGGAACACATACTTAAACATAGGCAACAATTGAAAAAATTCTGAGACTTTGAAATTTTGGGTTGGCTCCATGGCCTTATAATTTGTTTAACAACCTTCAGACAATGCGTCTCAAGTGTCAAAAATTTGACACCAAACTTATAAATATGCAACTTTTGGGCACTATATATTTTAGATTGTGCCCAAAATTCGCATATTTATAAGTCTAGGGTCAAGTTTGACACTTTATGACGCTTGAGGACCGCCACTAATTTGTTCGGAAATTTTTGACTTCATTAATTTATCACTACTAATTGTGTTCAGACGCGTTTGGAAACGTTCGGACGAGCGCTCGAACGCATCCGAATGTTTCCGAACGCGTCCGAACGTTTCTGAACGTGTCCGAACGCGCCCGAACACCTATTAGTGATGTTTCCGAACGCGTCTGAACGCAATTAGTGAAGTTATTAGTGAACTAAAGTCCCTTCGGGAGCCATCCGAACGTATTAGTGGCAGCCCTGAGCATCACTAGTTCAGAGTATTACTTTTATTTTTGACATAAATTTATTTTATTTCATAATATTTAACAAAAAATAATATAAATGGATTCATCATATCTTGACGATACCATTGATTATAGACTATTAATAAAAAGAATGAAAAATTGAAATTTTCGCAAAATATAATTTTCAAAAAAAGAGTTTTCTATGCCGCAACTTCTTCTGGTGCAGGACCATCTTCGGCTTCTTCATTTTCTTCTTCCTCTTCCTCCTCTTCTTCGGGTGCTTCTTCGGCTGCAGGAGCTGGTTCAGGTTCAGGCTCGGCCGCTGGCTCTGATTCTTCAGCAATTCCATCTACTTGTGGCTCTTCGTTTTCTTTGTTTTCTTGTGGTTCTCCAGCTCCAGTGGCGGATTTGACACTGCTACGGCGTCTTTCGGCTGCTGCTTTTGCGCTGCTACGGCGACGTTCCATTCTTTCGATTTTCTAAAAAGTTCAACTTTTTTATTATATCCTAAAGAGGATGAAATTTAAAGATACTCCTAAATTTTTTAATTTTATGAACCTTGATGAAAATCTCTCCTCCCCCCCAAGACGTAGTTAGGGGGGGGACATTTTGCCAAAAAAGGCTGATTTTCCCAGAAACATAAGATAGTACCCGTATGATTAGGATTTTTCGGGACTTTGCCCCCTTCAACGTAGCTATAGGGAGAGGCACCGGTCCCCCTTCTATACATCTTTGCCCCTCCCCTCTAGCTAAGTCCTTGTCCCCCCTTCTCTCTAGCTGCATCCTTGCCCTCTCTAGCTACACCCTTGCCCCCCCCATCCCCCAATAAGCCCATCACTTTCTCGAAGTGGGAGATCTTACATGAAGGATTGGGATGGGCTTGTCCAAAAAAATTTTTGGACAAGAACAAAAAATTTTTGGGGAAGTCAGATTAGCATCCCCTTTTCATATATGCAGGGTTGAAAAATTTAGTTAATTTTTAATAAAATTTTTGAAAAAAAGGTTTTCTTGAAAATATAATTAAAAAATTTTTCCTGATAAAAATTTTCATTTTTCAGTTTTTTGATCCAGAAATCAGGAAATTCCTGAAAAATCAGGAAAAATCGAAAGCCTGCATATATGCCACTGTTTCTTTTCCCATTTATGTTAAACATGTTTCTCACTTCCGCCTTTTTCTTCAACTTTTCCGCCAAACTCGGATCAAATTCTTCTTGAGGAACTACAAGTGGAATAACTGGTACCGGTGGTTTAGCACCTTCAATTGGTGCTTGTTCAACGTATTTAGGTGGTTCGAGCACTTTGCGGAGATTTTCCAACTCCTCGTTTTCTCTTCTACCCCATTCTGGTGGAGGTCGACCAGATCCGTGAACAATAGCCTTTGGCGGTGGATCAAATGGCTATAAAAACATACGTACCAAAATTTATGTGTTTATGAGTGTGGCCAGCATTGTTGAGTCAATTTTGGACGAGACAATGATTTACAAGTTTTCGTGTTAAAACATAAACTATTGTGATCCCCAATCTTCTTATATAAAACGTGTAATGTGTGTTCATGTGTGTGGGCTAACTTTTGAAAGTTTGATCCATACATGGGCAAGCAGGGGGTACTGGGCCCCAAAATACGAATTGGTCCCAAAGGTTACTGTCGACCAAAAAAAACGTCGACAGGCGAAAAAGTCGAAATACGAATTCGTATACGAATTGGAAATACGAAATCTTAGTCAAATACGAATTCGTATACGAATTGGAAATACGAAATCGTAGTCAAATACGAATTCGTATATATGTTTTGCCGTCAAAGTACGAATTGGTCCACTAATTTTTCCCCCGATATGACGAATTAGGGGGGGGGTACAGCACCCCCCCCCCCTTGCCCATGTATGGATAACCCCTAAGCGATTCAGTACATGATTTAATTCGTTCCATCCCGTTCTTGTCTATTCCGAAAAACGCTTCCCTGATTCAGGGAATACGTATTGTGTATTGAAGCGACAACGAAAGCGATCCAGAATTGACTGTAAAAACAAAAAAATACTCCATTTTTCATGAATTTCTACAAAAAGTGTCAACTTTTCTCGACCAGACTCGTCCGTTTAATAGAGAAATTATAAAGAAACCTTTAGTAGCTAACAGAAAGATGGAATGCGTAAGCTCTTGACCTGAACCTGAACACATTTAATTATGTTGAATGCAAATAAGATTGGACAAGATTTGCTACAATATTACGTTCGCAATAAGTATTCTACCGACTAATTCCGCATTCTCGATCGTTTAAGATTACTATTTCAAATAAATGTAACATAAAAAAGTAAAGCTTGAAATTCTATACGGAAAAACGAATATGCACCATTTTGGAAAAAATTTTCCCGAGGAATTTAACAAATGCAGATGTCGAGAAAGAAGATAATGCATGGGTATAACTGCCACATGGATCCAAATATATGGAAAGCCGAAAGCTTTTATGAGGAGTAGTGACTCCACGTGACGTCATTTCTCAGCTTTCAAATTCCAACATGAACAAAAGAATTCAAGTTATACAGGGTGTCCTAGTAGGTTGGGACTATCATTGAATTGAGGGTTTCTCGACATCCAATCGGTCATTTTCGATGCGGTTTTTTGTAGGAGAGAGTTCAGACGATTCTGCTTCAGATCCTATAAAAATATTCAAAATTCGTGTTTTCTGTTATGCGAATTTTTCAGTTTGAAGTTTTTCAAGCAACTTTTCTCCGTCTTCCCAATAAGGTAGAGATTTGATTTTAACATCATCTGATAGCATAGTTTTTATCCCAACAACGTAAAAAACGGTATAAACAAATCTTTTAACAGTGATGAGAGATAGAATTGTCAAAATTGAGGAAAAAATAATAAAGAACTTAAGGTTGTGAGACGAGATGGCCTCAGTGGCGCAGTAGGTTGCGTGTTTGGCCATTGCCCAAAAGGTCGCAGGTTCGATACCCAGCTTCGTCGCTTGGTTTTTGCCCAAAAAATTGGTCTCAATTTTGACAATTCTATTTAAGGTAGAGATTAGACCAATTTTTTGGGCAAAAACGAAGCTGGGTACCCACGACCTTTTGGGCAACAGCCAAACACGCAACCTACTGCGCCACTGAGGCTAATTATTTCCCACAACCTTAAATTCTTTATTATTTTTTTCTCAATTTTGACAATTCTATTTCTCATCACTGTTAAAAGATTTTTCACCCATTTGAAAAAATTTTCAAAAATTTTTTTCTGGAAATGATCCCTCTAGGGGGTAAAAACATGCGGGGAATCCGAATTTGACGTTTTCAAAGCGAAAAAACGCTTTCCTGATTCAGGGAAGGCCTGTGTATTGAAGCGAAAAGCTATTTTTGCAACTATTCGCTTCAATATACATACCTTCCCTGAATCAGGGAAGCTTTTTTCGCTTCGAAAATGTCAAATTCGGATTCCCCTCATGTTTTTACCTCTAGAGGGGTCACTTCCAGAAAAAAATTTTTTGGCTCCCTATTGTGTACTTTTTGAACTTTATCATTGGAATATGTTATACAAGAGCGGTACTAGGGTTCAGATCGGGGGAAGGGGAGGTCCCTGGGGTCGTTTATAGTAAAACGAGACCTTGAAACTTTTGTGCTGAAAACCACATGCCTGGGGGTAAAATTGGGCCAGGAATCTGAATCTGAGGTCGATTTTACTCGAATTCGACATTTTCAGCAAGCCAATTCCCTGACTATGTACTGTTTTCGAGGATAAATAAAGTTGTGTTATTTGATATGTGGTTGTTGCTAGTTTGTAGTTAAACCAACCATTCTTCTTCTTCATCTTTTCTTTTCGTTGCCTTGTTATTTTTTGCAAACAATGCACAATTCGATATTCCGCTAGATGTTTGAATTGCTCGGGGATCTATTTTTGGCCTTTCTTGTCTCATGAGAATTGTTGGAAGTAGCCAGTTGACCAGGTGACCATGCATTTGTATTCATGGACACCATCGCTGGTTTGTTCAGCGTCGGTGTGCTAGGTGCGCAAGAAAAATTCTTTGTTTACCATTTTGAAAATAACGCACAACGGCGGATCAAATAGCGCTTGGAGAGTCAGCGGATTCTCGCGTGTTTTTAGATGATTCGGCCCCGCAAGTAACCGGCAAGCAGCACACTCGACGAAAGAAGAACGGTACATTTTTAAACGGCGACGAAAACCTCTTTGTTGCAATCCCGTCGAGACCGGTCACACACCGGCCGGTGGATGATTGCGTGTCGAATTCCAAAATTTCTCGGGCTTCATGACAAGAATGAAAGAAAGAGTCAAGTTTGCACATGCTCTCGGTCAACACCAGCCACTGACCTGTTTTCAAGCCGTCAATTTACGTATGCTTTTCTGGAGATGACCAAATTCAAGTCGACATTTAAAATCAGCTTCTTCTTCTCTCTGGCAGCCTAGGCTTAAATTGGAGAGCGCACACAAAAGGATTAAATTTTCAATAGAGAAAAAATTACTGGATTTTCAAAAAGACATTTGACTCACTTAAGGCTTTGTTTCAAGTTCAAAAGTTGGTACTGTAAAAAAATTTGATGGAGCCGGAAAAAATCATTTTTGTGTTTTTTTGGGTTAAAAATCGTGGGCTCTTGGGGAAAAAGTGGTCTAACTTTTTCAAATTAACGCGAAAACTTTTTTTTTCGGGGTTTTTATAGCCGGGGAATCGATTGGCGATGGTTTTAGGGGCTAAAAAATTTTTCCTGACCCACCTACCCCAGAATTTTTCAAAAAAATCCTGCTGAAAATGAAAATTTTTGAAATTTTTTCAGATTTTAGCGGTTTCGACTACAGAGCGTTCATTTTGGTCTGCAACATCAATGCTTTTAGTCGTTCTCGCACCTCCTCTAACGAATTTTTATGCGGTCTTTTTTAAATTGTAGCTGGACAATGGTCGAATAAGTGTTGATAAAAATTTTCGAAATCCGTTGATCCTAACATTGTCAAAAATTACTTTGAAGTTTTCAAAGTCGATTTTCTTCACCTTTACAAAATGTTAGAAATTTAATTTTTGCACGAAAATACAGAGCTTTAGTCCCTCTAACACATGCAAAAAACCGTACATAAAAATTATTTAACAGTGGCGAGATATTTGATTTTGAAGTTGATAGTCAAAAAATGAGGCAAAAACAAAATGACG
>OZJO01017640.1:1007-12794 GCA_900406225.1 Acrobeloides nanus | reverse complement strand
ACCATTTGGCCATGACATTTGGTTCTTGGGTCAAATTTTGACCATTTTGGTCCTCCGTGACCTCCTCCTCCCCATACAGCTACGTCTTTGGAGCTGCCCTCCTCCTTTGCAAAAATCCTGTCTATACCCCCCTGCCCCAGATACAATTGGTTGTAAAATTTTCTTACTTTAGTATTACCCACTACAAATATAAGAGGTGTATTAGAGCTTCTATATTTTCCCCAATTATTTCGAATCCATTCCCGCTCTATAAATTCATTCGGGCTCGTCCTAACAGCAACTAATAAATTTGTTTCACTAGTACAACCATGCCTAGGAAGCTCTTTGAGTAAATTGGTATCATCAAACGGTTTTGTATTATCTTGTCCCTTGGGATAAAAATAACCATGAGGTTCCTAAACTAGGAAAACATTATTTATTTATTTTATATAGTAGTTACTGGTGCATAACATCATCTTAAATTTTACCGATTTAAGTCATAAACACATAAACCTGAATATCTACTAGGACAGTTCAAACTCCTGTCAATAGTGTTTGTAATAATTGTTAAAACTTTCTTAACCGTACCAGCAGCTTGCTGACTAGTCGAATTAATCTAAGAAAAGTCAAAATACTAAATTTGGAGATTTATACAATGACTCAATTATAGAATGGGGACTCTGCTAAGTGCCATAAGCAGGGGGAGAAGAGTAATTACCCCCCTAAATTTTCAAACATTCATTGAAAAGATGAGGAAAATCCAAAATTACCTCCCTAAAAATTTTCTCTGCCTACGGCACTCCTCTGCTCTTAACAAAACTTTATAACAGCTACTCACTTTTGATTACTTAGAAGCAATAAAGCGTTAGGATTTTCAATCGGTTATTTTCACAAACAAAATTTCAGGAGAAAAGTAGAGTTTTTGTACAGGGTGGGCAAAAAAATGTCCCAAACCAATGTTTTCAACAAATTTGCGCTTGAAGATCTTGAATCTCTTTGAATAACGGCTGGTAGAAAACCAAAGTTTATCGGACTTGTTTGTTTATTTTTTTTGGTTTTTTCACGTATTGTATACTTATTTTTATGGCTTCTGAAGCAGGCGTAAACGCCGAAACTGTTGAGAATAAATTTATATTACTTTCTACTCGCATTATCGACTTTGGTTTTCTACCAGCCGTTATTCAAAGAGATTTGACTGCTACACCGATATGCGTCTCCACTACAGCCAAACACAAAAAGAAGATCTTGAACCCAAGAATGCAGCCTCACCCCAATTTTTGAAAGAATTCATGCAAAAGGTGGCTATCCTTGAAGAAAACATTGCTTGTGGCCAGCGTGCAATTATCAACAAGGTCACAAAGTTGGAGCACACGATTGAAGATTTCCTATACAGGAAATAGATTGAGCGCATTCCCGAACCCTGAAAATACTTCACTGGCCTGATTCAGAGAACAAATCGGGTTTTTGAAAAATGAGAAAAATGACAGCTTTCAAATTCAAAAACCTAAATTTATCTTACCATAATAAAAACCTTATTAAAATTCGTTATAAACCTATTATTAAAATAAAGAATACATAATATTAACAATAATAAAATAGTACAAAATAGTAAAAATAGTGGGATTTTCATTTTTCCTTTCATTGGTCAATTAAATATCTATTATTTATATGGACATCTATTGATCAAGAATAGGTTTAAAAGTCGCTTGTGGACAACAAAAATTTAGCTGTGAATCGCTGTTCAAATAATGGAAGGAATGAAAAATTTTTATAAATAGCCAAAAAGGTTTATGCAATGAGAAAAATTTTCCAAAAAATTCAAATGTTTTCGTTTCAATAACCCAAAACAATTTTCAAATTGGACAATTTTAGTGCCATTTTATTTGTCTCGTCGAATTATAAAAAATGCTGTATTTTTTCTAAATATTCAAGGATTTTGAATTATTTTCTTCTCAATATATAGGTTTTTATTGATTCAGGGATTTGATCCTTATGTGCAAGTTTTCGTTGTAATACACAGACGAAACTTCACATGCGATTATCTCATGAACTACAACAATTCAGAACATGCCGTAAAAACAAAAAATGCTCCATTTTTCATGACCTTTCCGAATATATTATGGCAACTTTTTTCCGAGTGGACTGGTCCTTTAAAGGGGGGGGGTATTTTTCTCTGGCGCCGGTAGGTCGAAAAATTTTTTTTCTCAAAATTGGCTGGTTTTTGGTACTCGGGGGTTTTCGGGCACGAGAAATCGATTGCGCGCATCGAAAAAATCTGAAAAAATTTTTCGGGGGTCAAAAAATTGAAAAAAATGCGTCAAAATTAGGGGTTATAAGTTTTAAAACCAACAAAATCATTTTTAGGGGTAATTTTGTGCAAGGAATCGATTGCGCGCATCGAAAAATTCTGAACAAATTTTTTAGGGGTCAAAAAATTGAAAAAAATGCGTCAAAATTAGGGGTTGTAAGTTTTAACCCCAACAAAATTATTTTTGGGGTTTTTGGCCCCTAAAAAATTTTTTCAAATTTTTCGATGCGCGCAATCGATTCCTNTGTAAAAACAAAAAATGCTCCATTTTTCATGACCTTTCCGAATATATTATGGCAACTTTTTTCCGAGTGGACTGGTCCTTTAATGATAAATTTTAATGTTTTTCTGTCTTAAAAGATTTACTATTATCTCTTTAATTAGCGATGTAGACATGTTTTTATATAGACAAGTAGATTTACACCAATTACATTTTTGATTCTTTGATAAATTCTTTAATCCGTAAATTTGTTTAAATCTAGAGCCAGGGCTAATATTTTTTTGTATGCGTAATATATTTTTCGCGCAGAAAATCGTTTAAATAAACAACTGGATTGATTCCATTGTGTTGCCTGAGTACAAGCTAATCGTTTCAATCATACATGGGCAAGCAGGGGGGAGTACTGGGCCCCAAAATACGAATTGGTCTCAAAGGTTACTGTCGACCAAAAAAAACGTCGACAGGCGAAAAAGTCGAAATACGAATTCGTTCTCGATTTATGAATTCGTATACGAATTTTCACAACGAATTCAGTCTGGGCGGCTTTCCAAATACGAATTGGTCCATTAATTTTTCCCCCGATACGGCGAATTAGGGGGGGGGTACAGTACCCCCCCCCCTGCCCATGTATGGTTTCAATATTAAAACCGTTTGAAAATTTTTCTGCAATTTTGTTTCGCTCATAACTTTTTATGTTAGATTTTCAAGTAGTGGTGTAAAAGCAAAAAATGCTCAGGTTTTTATACTTTTCTCATGTGATCATTTCTACAAAAGTGGAATCGCCTGTTAAAATAGAAAATATTTATATACTTATATACACAAACACACTTTCACAACCACCGTAAATTTTTTGAAAATGTGCGAGACCCCACCCTCTAACTGCGCGAATACCCATCTCTCCCCTAAAAAATGTGTGCAACTCTCCCCCCTTCGTGACTTTTGAAAATATGCGCAACCCTCCCCGGATTTGTAATAAATTTGTTAATATTTGAAATACTCAATTTCTGAACTTTATATTGAAAAAATATGGAAAAATTGAGCTACTACACAATAGGGGGCCACTCACGTGAAAAATTTTTTGGAAATGACGCTTCTAGGGATAAAAACATGCGGGGATTCTAATTTGACACTTTCGAAGCGAAAAACGCTTCCCTGATTCAGGGTCGCAAAAATGCGATTTTTGCCTAAAAACGACCTCTTTTGGGGAAAAAATATGCGGGGAAAGAAAAGCGTTGTTTTTATACTCAAATATGTTATTTTCTCTAATTTTCGCGTCGATATATAGCTTTTCTTGAATCCGGGGGATTTTATAAATGTCAAATTTTTTTATAAATGTCTGATACCCCCCCCCCATTTTGTAGTAGCTCGAAAAAATTGGACACTGCCTTCGTTGGCGACCCCTTACTTCCGTTGCGTGACACTCCTCCCTCTCTGAGCACGTTGACCAATGTGTGCGACCCCTATTTCCAGCCTTACGCGACCCACTCACCCCCCCCCTCCCCTCAATCATCGTAAAATTTTATGACCCTTTATGGGGGTTGTGCATGTGATACACAAACAATATGAATTAATAAGTTATTTGATCTCTCTTTCTTCCTCCTCTTCCTCCATAATAATTTTCATTTCTTTCTTACGAACAGAACTATCAGCACCATATCTTACGGCTGTTTTAACATTTTGCTTAGAAACATTTGATTCATCTACATTTGATTCATCTACCTTTAATTCATCTACATTTGTATCATTATTTACTTTATCCAAATATGGTTCACATGGTAGACTATTATAACATCCATCTACCATTAAGTAGCCGACCTAAAGTATTTATTTTTTACACATTTTTACTCCAAAGGCTTACATCTAAATTTCTATCTAGAACATAATTAATTTCAAAATCATCATCATCTTCTCCGAATGGATTCAACATCACTTCAGCAGCTTTTATCCAACCCAAATAAAAAATAAATTGAAACAAATATATAATTGGAATGTATAAATCTATCTGAAATTTTATACAATATAAAAAAATTAACGATTCCCAACAAAGAGTGAAAATGTACTGTTCATGGGAATAACTGGTCTGTTCACGAGACTAGTTGGCCCTATGGTCCATAACATTTTCACTCTTTGATGCTAAACAGCTCTGGCCCATGGAGCTAACTAGCCTGCTTAGGTCCAGTTCGGGAAATATCTAAGTCTGGGTACCAGGGCCGACTTAATAATACAGGGTGTTCAAGCATGAGTTTCCCGATAAGAAAATTCGATTTCTTATCGAGGAAAAAATTCAGGTTTTCGCTTTAATACACAGTCTTATAAAAATATTGTTAGAAGAAATATCTTTACATGTCTAACAATTTACAAAAGACCATTCCAAAAACCTTTTTTCCTCGATAAGAAATCGAATTTTCTTATTGGGGAACTCATGCTTGAACTGCCTGTAAAATCCGAGCTTGGCCAGTTTTCAGGCATAGGCCGAGCCTATTTTCGTCCTCAATTTTTCATACCATTTTTGCATGGGGTACATTAAGACCATGATCATTTCTTATATATTGTCTTGCAAGTACGTTGAACAAAAAATACACTCTCACTGTCAAATTTACGACTTGTGTATAAATTAAGGGTATTGGCATCAAATCATATAACACTATTCTCATGGCAGATGCACGAAAGTTTGATACTTTCTAAAAACAATTATCCCTTTTATGAAGGCATGTTCTTTTTGGGACACGATGTTTTGGCACCTCCAATTTATGTTAAATTCGCCAAATAACACTCCCTTGTGGGTTTTATATGTGAAGGATCGACTGCTAAAAACTAAAAACGCTTCCTTATCCATTCAGGGAAGGGAATCGGCCAAGAATGGAGGGCTCAACAACAATTTAGCGTAAAAGACAATAGTTACAAATTAACATGAAAAAATTTACATCAACAACATTCATATAAATAAAGTCACTTTCAAACAAATTCAGATCTTTAGCTTTTCTTAATAAATTAAAAATCCATTGAGCGGGTAGCCAAAATTTTCCGTGAGTAGAATCCAAATTTTTAAAAATATTTGATTCTTCTTGAGTCATAATTCCTAAAGGCAACTAGTATTAACTAGAGATCGGAATTTTATACAAAATTTGACGCAAAATTTTGGTATTTATGACTAAAATTGGATCAAGAAAAAAGTTTAATTCAAATAACGATCAAAAATTCGCTTGAATTTAGATTTGGTCATTGAATACCTGTCCATCCTGGGTCCATTCTCGATCTTTTTCCTTTTCTATATTCCCAATTTTGATCAAATTTTGGTCAATTTTGAGTAAACTTGAAACGGGATATAGAAAAGGAAAAAGATCGATAATGGACCCAGGATGAACAGGTATTCAATGGCCAAATCAAAATTCAAGCGAATTTTTGATGATATTCGAGTTAAACTTTTTTTCTTGATCCAATTTTAGTCATAAATACCAAAATTTTGGGTCAAATTTTGTACAAAATTCCAATCTCTAGTATTAACACGGGGATACATCTTCAAAATTCTGAGATATTCTATTATTTTTAGCTATACTGAACAACTTTCAAAAAAAATATTTTAATCAAGACAAGAAAAGTTATTTTGATTCGGGAATCGAAACCTCGGAATTTTTAAAGTTAGAGTCAAGCACACTACCCAAGGATAAAATTTTCATTTTTACAATTCAATTAAAAATTTTATAAATTTTTTGAAGCCAACTTTTTTCAAAAATTTTTTTGAGAGTTGTTCAGCATAGCTAAAAATAATAGAATATCCCGAAATTTTGATGAAGTATTCATGTGTTAAAATCCATTTTTGCCATTTTACCTGCTTCAACCATTTTATCAGTATTCGGAAATCTTTTTTTAACCTTCTTGCTAACATAATAAAATACTATTGTCTAAAAGTAAATTATGCTTAAAAAGCGTAAATTATGCTTAAAAAGCATAGAAACATAAGACTATCGGATAGAAAATTTTTTGAACCTGTAAAAATGCCCAAAAGCTTGTAAAGCTTATTAATCAAAGTCTATAAAAATCACAAGTCAGTGCCGTATCGAAGGAAGTACATGGGGTACATGTACCCCTCTCCCAAGAGCCAAAAAAGTTTTAAAAAGTCCAAAGGCCCACTTATGTTTTTGACCAAAAAATATCGACAACTAGGGTCGGAATCTTGTAGGCATTAGGTGTTTGGCTATGGTTACCGGACAACTGTTACCGGTCAATGGTTACGCGGTCAACGATTACCGGCTTCACAAAAGGGTTTTCATGAAAAATGATGTTCTACAAAGTTCCTCTTAAGATCATAATAAACAACTTTGGTTAAAAATTAAATTTTGTTGATGCAGGCAATGTTGCCTGATTGCTGATTGGGTAACCGTTGACCGGTAACCGTGATCGATAACCGTCGCTGTAACCAAACCGCCTAGTGCCATCTTGTAACCCATCAAAAAACCCTGGATACGGCACTATCACAAGTTTATCTTGTGGCTCATTAAAATAGTTGTTCTTCTTTTTGAATAATTGTTAGATTTTTTAGCGTTTTATCAGGATGTCCATAATTTTTAATACTGGTGTACCTGAAACAGTGCTATATATCTTATTAGAGTTCTTCGTACGTTTACGGCAACCTGGTTTGTGCCACGTATATTAGATGTTATGTATAAACCAGGGCTAAAATGAAGGGGTTTATGTGTGGTGCAGATAATTTTTCTTACGTATCAATCAGGCCAATATTACTTAGAAATGTTGTCCATCGCCCAAAAACTGCTGTTACATAAAAGCCTAACCTATAACAAAAAAAGTTATATGTGAAATTTTCGAACTTACATAAAATTTAAAGGAATAAATCCAACAAGTGTATACGAGTAGATGCTGATTTGTTCAAAAATTCTACAAATATTTAATTATCTGATATCAGTGATGTTATGGGGGGAGGTGGGGCAAACAGTCTCTCGAGAGGTCTAACAAAGGGACCTTCAAGGTCTGACAACCTCAGATTTTTTCGAGACCTAGCTCAAAAGTTAGGAAAAAATGTGGAAAAAACGAATATAATAGTCGCTTGATTGATTGGCTATAAATTTTTCGAGATATGGGGTCAAAAAGTTGCAAAATTTTTCGATTTTTACTTTGTGCAGAAAATTTTGCTACAAGTGGGATTCGAACCCGAGATCTATTTAGATTAGAGGGCGATGCTTTGCCAATGCACTACAGAGGCAAATTTGTGAAGAATCGTTTTATCAAACCAAGTACTTCACAAATTTGCCTCTGTGGTGCATTGGAAAGCATCGGTCTCTAATCTACAAGATCTCGGGTTCGAATCCCGCTTGTAGCTTTTTTGCGCAAAGTAAAAATCAAAAAATTTTGCAACTTTTTGACCCCGTATCTCGAAAAATTTATACCCAATCAATCAAGCGACTATTATATTCGTTTTTTCCACATTTTTTCCTAACTTTTGAGCTAGGTCTCGAAAAAATCTGAGGTTGTCAGATCTTGAAGGTCCCTTGTAAGTCTACGTCTAATGGGAAAGGGAGTTTCTTATTCTAATATCCTTTATTGCTACGTCTATATGAACTTTTCTCTCTGCAATGAGATTATGATATTCCTAGGACTATCCCAAATGAGTTTGGAAAATCGGTCCCAGAAGATCTAAGCACATGTTCTGTGAGAGTGGGTGGGTTGAGGGACACCGCTTCTCCCACTCTTTAGAGTTGGTGTAACAGTAGGACTCCGGACTTGTAGAGTTGGGATTGCCCTAGGAATTACCGTATGTGCTGTGAGCCTTAATTGTGAGAGAGAATTGAATAATAAACTATTTATTGTGCACACATACTAAAAGACTAACAATTGCATAAAGGGGCTCTTTCCGAGAACCTAACGGTAGCTTAAACAGTTGACACAGACATGAGTACAACGGCCCTCGCCGGGGGCTACATTGGACCTAGATGACATATTTTCACTGCTTCCATATACTTTAATGTTACAAACCCTTACACTTTGCCACTATCAGGCAACCAAAATCTATACATAATGCTTATTAAAGCATATAAGATCGTCCATATCAGGAATTCTTGCCAGATAGCTTTCCAAATAGACCCTTTCCAACGGAATAACAGCCTATGGATGCCAGTAAGAGTAGACGTAGAAACCAAGTAGGAATAGCTAACAGTCATGATTTAACAACCACGATGAAAATAAATCTTGCAACGACGAAAAAATAATAATAAAGTGAAAATAAAGTTTTTGCGTGACAAAAAATAGATTAAATTTAAGTGGGATGACAAAAATGATTGTTGTATATGCAAATGAAGTGTATCTGCTTACAGAGTGGTCGGAAAAACATTGTCCCTCATTAATTTGCATAAGGTTTTCTTCATCACACAAAGATTTTTACGAAAAGTGATGCTCTACAAAGTTGTTCGTCGTGATCTCAGGAACAACCTGAAGAATATCACTAATTGTGAAAAATTTTTCTGTTATGAAGAAAATCCTTATGGAAATTAATGAAGGGACATCTTTTTCCGACCACTCTGTAAGTTCATAGAGCAAATATTGCTTTTTGTGATGGAAGTTTGTATACATATATTTTGAGTTCACATGTAATTTTCGTAAGCATCGCGAACAGGAGGCGGTTTCAAAAACATCTCTTTTAACTAGCCCAAAGGCTAGCTTTGTGTTTGGACCTCCTGATTGCTATGTGGCGCGACACTCAATTTATGCGTAGTTTTTGTATTTCCATACAAAACATTCCATCACACTTTGCCTTATGAAATATTTTTTTAAACTTGTTATCAGGGTTTTTCCGGCCAAATGAATACTGAAACGAATAAATACAAATACTGATACATTTGAAAGAAATTTTTGTACAGTTTTGTAGATAAAAATCTGACGAACATTTTAGGCGCAAAGCAAAAAATACATATGCATTTTTTATGAGCTAAAAAGTTGTTTGATTAGTATTCAGAAAAAGATTTGCAAGTTACTTCCGAATACTAATCGGACAACTTTTTAGTCCATAAAAAATACATATGTATTTTTTGTTTTGTGCATAAAATGTTCGTCGGATTTTTATCTACAAAACTGTACAAAAATTTTTTCAAATGTATCAGTATTCGTATGTATTCGTTTGGCCGGAAAAACCCTGCTCGTTATTTAAAAGTTCAATGTTCATAAATTTTAGATCAAATACAAAGATCCGTTTATTTAACAAATTAAATAATACTAATCAAATTTTTAAGTAAATATCCAAAAATATTTATTCTAAATGGGTTAGAATTGTTCAAGATGGTTTTGGAACTGTACTTGGCTGTGTTAGTGAAGGAGTTGAGCCATTAAACAGAGGCTGAAGTAGTGGTGGTTATTGATGAATTTTCCTCAGTTGTGGTTGTTGTTGAATTTTCTTCAGCAAAAGAATTTCCCTTTGGAAGAGGTGGTAGTGGAAGCAAAACGTTTAATTGAACTGGTGGTAATGGATTTCGGCGTACTCTCATTGCAAGAGGCTTTCCAGGTGCTGGTGGAGGATTTGGACTACCTGGAGCTGGTGGTGGTTGTTGTCTACGTACTCTCATTGCAAGTGGTTTTCCAGGTGCTGGTGGAGGATTTGGACCACCTGGAGCTGGTGGAGGATTTGGACTGCCTGGAGCTGGTGGTGGTTGTTGTCGGCGTACTCTCATTGCAAGTGGTTTTCCAGGTGCTGGTGGAGGATTTGGACCACCTGGAGCTGGTGGAGGATTTGGTCCACCTGGAGCTGGTGGTGGTTGTTGTCTGCGTACTCTCATTGCAAGAGGCTTTCCAGGTGCTGGTGGAGGATTTGGTCCACCCGGAGCTGGTGGCAGTTTTGGTTCACCTTGTCTGCGTACTCTCATTGCAAGAGGCTTTCCAGGTGCTGGTGGAGGATTTGGACCACCTGGAGTTGGTGGTGGCTGTTGTCTACGTACTCTCATTGCAAGTGGCTTTCCAGGTGCTGGTGGAGGATTTGGTCCACCCGGAGCTGGTGGCAGTTTTGGTTCACCTGGAGCAGGTGGTGGCGGTGCTTGTCGTCGTTTCCTCAGAGCAAGTGGTTTACCCGGCGCTGGTGGAGGTTGTGGACCACCAGGTGATGGAGGAGCACCTAGAGCTGGCGGCAAATTAGGTCCACCTGGCGGTGGTGGTTGAGCATGTCCAAATTCATAGGAGACAAAAACTATAACGATACAATAGGCTAGGACTTTCATTTTAAGAGATTATCTCTCTTAAAACTTAATATTAAAAACAAACTTTTGATTTATATATGGAATCGTCTAAGAAATTTTGGCAGATTTTAGCAGAAACTTTTTCTAAACATTTTGTAGTCTGTGATGTATACCTTTCGAATAAGAAAAATACGCTAAAAGTACATTCCAAAAGTTATTTTTTCCTTTGTTTGATAAACAGGAATTCACATGATTGTTGGACATTTTCCATCAGGTTTCATTGCTCAGTATCTATAGGAGTTAAATTCAAGAAGTTGACGCAACTTTTTTAGGCAAATACCTATTCGATGAAGTTAGATCAGGAACGTTTCATCGATGACCTTACAAGAAATTTTGCAGATTTTAGCAGAAACTTTTTCTAAACATTTTGTAGTATATGAAAATATACCTTTAGAATAAGAGAAATACGCTAAAAGTGCGTTCAAAAAGTTATACTTTTTTTTTCTTTGCCTGATCAACAGAAATGCACATGGTTGTTAGATCAAGAATGTTTTTATAAATTTTGAGTAGTTGATAAAAAAACCTTTGTATAGAGTGTAGAAAATAGCTGGATTTTTGAGGTTTTTGCTCAATATTTTCAAAATTGTTCAAGTTGTTTAATTTACACCAAAATGATCCTATACGAGAAATCGACTAAGAGCATTTTCAAACCTTGCAAACGCCTTCCCTATCCTTTTCAGGTTAGAGGTGTGTGTTTGAAGCACAAATATGCTATTTCATAGCAGGGAAGCATTTTCAAGAGCCGGTAATGCTCCCCATCGATTTCTAGCATAGAAAACACCATTTAGGCTATATTATTGAAAATTAAAAAACTTGAAAAAATCGTAAAAATCCCAATTTTTTGTACATTCTGTATTTTTAATTAACATGAAAAGTTCAATAATCAAAAATTGTACATCATATATAAAAAATATTTATTTACATACATGTATAGGGGTTACTAATTAGTGCCTCCCCCCCCCACGCAGGTGAGCTAAAAATAGAGGACCTCAAGGATTTCAACAAAATTTTCTACAAAAATCGAAAACTTCTGAGCATTTTCAGCTTAA
>OZJO01017631.1:0-22675 GCA_900406225.1 Acrobeloides nanus | reverse complement strand
ATATAGTTTGTAGTTCGTATTCAGAGATTAAAAAATTCTTTCAAAGAATTTAAATTTTTTCGTTTCAATAAACAATTCTTATTTTAATTCCTGATTCAATCGGAAAAATTTTATAAAAGAAAAAAATCTTTGACGAAAAAAAAGACTATAGTGTAGATAGGGGGATGTCCACCTTCCCTACTGAAAGTCCCATTAATAGAGATGGGATTTTTTTGAAAAAAAACCGGTTTTTCCCAGATTTTTCCGAAAAAGTCCTCTTTTCATCCCGAAAAAATCTATTTACAAACACCAAAATGTAAAAATTTCTTCCCTATGAGATTCTAGAAAAATCAAGATTTACAATTTTTGTGAAGAACACTTTTTGCTCCAAAACTTTCAAAAAAGTGGAAAATAGAAACGAGATTAACCCACATCACGAGATTTTTTCAGAAAAATCTGGAAAAACCGAAAAATTCTAAGAAAAACCGGTTTTTTTTCGAGAAAATCCCATCTCTATAAATGATATAAAAAAATCACAAAACCTATTTCAAAAAATTCCATCAATGTGCATCCCGAAAAAATTTCATCCAATTTTGGAAAAATTTTGAAAAATCTCTCAGCCCATCTCTATTTTTATGAGTTGTGAAAATGGGTGAACATCTTTAAATAAAAATTTATAGGGCTGTCGCTTCTCAGCTTGACTGTAATTTCCTCAAGGTGGTTTCATCAGCCATTGTTGACAAGTACATTGGTGAATCGGCACGTATGATTCGTGAAATGTTTAATTATGCTCGAGATCATCAACCATGTATTGTTTTTATGGATGAAATTGATGCTATAGGTAAGAATTATTTTTTGTTTTGACTACAGGATGAGCCAACAAAACCGTACTTTTGCGATTTTTGGCGAAATTTTTTCAAAAATCACCTATAATCGATTTATCGCATGAAAATAACCCTTGTAGGTGAATTTTTGAAAAAAATTTCACCAAAAAACGCAAAAGTACGGTTTTTTGGCTCACCCTGTAATTTGTGTGTGTGGGTGAATTATAAAATCTAAATCTTATCAGGGCTCGGAATGAGTCTGATTTATCAGAAATGTTCTGATTTTGGCCAGCAAAAATTGCCTATGTCTGATTTTTGGATCGAAAATTTGATATTTTTTCTTATTTTCATTTTTTTCATCCGAGCCCTGCTTATTACGAATAGATTTTTGAGTTCGATTCTTAAATTTACTGATATAGTTGATCTCAATTTTTGAAAAGTGGACCAAATTTGATGTAAACTACCCTAGACAATTTTCTGTATTTAAAATCAAATAGTATGATTTGTTATTTTAGGAGGCCGTCGCTTTTCTGAAGGCACGTCGGCAGATCGTGAAATTCAGCGTACCTTGATGGAACTATTGAATCAAATGGATGGGTTCGATTCACTGGGAAAAGTAAAGATCATCATGGCAACCAACCGTCCGGATACGCTTGATCCTGCTCTTCTTCGCCCTGGACGTTTGGATCGTAAAATTGAAATTCCTTTACCCAATGAGCAAAGTCGTCTAGAGGTTAGCATTTAAGTCAACATAAATCAGCAAGAAGTTCTTTCAGATTTTGAAAATTCACGCTAGCAAAATTACGAAGCACGGCGATATCGATTATGAAGCGATTGTGAAATTGTCAGAAGGCTTTTCTGGTGCTGATCTTCGAAATGTTTGCACGGAAGCCGGTCTATATGCTATTCGTACGGAACGTGACTACGTTATCGAAGAAGATTTTATGAAGGCCGTACGAAAAGTTAGTGATGCGAAAAAGTTGGAGACGAAGCTCGATTATAAACCTATATAGAATATGACTTGCTACGTTTGTTTTTGACTATTGTAAATCCGATGTTTGTTTTTTAAATAAATAAATTTTTCAGAAAGTATGAAATTTTAAAGTTGTATCAGTCAAACCTCAATACAT
The DNA here is from genome assembly GCA_900406225.1 of Acrobeloides nanus. Lineage (NCBI taxonomy): Eukaryota > Metazoa > Nematoda > Chromadorea > Rhabditida > Cephalobidae > Acrobeloides > Acrobeloides nanus. The sequence continues at coordinate 20,742 of OZJO01017631.1, read as the reverse complement.
AGTGATCCTTCCGGCCAATTAGGTGAACGAATTTTGGCCAAAAATCGAAATTTAAAAAAATAAATTTTGTGTGTGCAAAATCAGGCAACTTTTATTGCATGTAACTACATCAAATCCGGCAATGGACTCGGGAATGACTATGTAATAGAGGTTTAACTGTACGTTCACCTCGAAAATTTTACCCTATATTAACGTTGGCACGAAATATAACGGTTTTTGTGAAGTTATAAACATGAAACCGAGCGCCTACGACCAGCGTCGTAATTTTGGTCCAGATTTAGGGGTGGGGAGTTTTTTGGGAAAATTTTTTTGACCATTAACAAAAAAACAGCTTCGCAGGCGAAAATTTTGATTGAAAAATGCTTGCTTTTAAGAAAATTACAATTTTTGTTGAAAAAAATGAAACTTATTGAATTTTTCGCAAAATTTCGCTATTTTTCACAAAAATTTCTCTAATTTCGCAAAACGCGCCGATAGGCGTGTTTCGTCTAGTACTGTACATATTTTTAGGTGAAAATTTTTGTGAAAAATGGCGAAAAATTTTTTCGAGTGGAAATTTGTGAAACTTAGTGATAAATGACGATTTTTCCGCAAATTTTGCTATTTTTCACTAGATTTCTTAAAAATGTTCACGAAATTTCGACATTTTTTACAAAAATTTCGCGAACTCCATTTGCTAGGTCCTATCTCGCAGGGTTAATTGTTTCCGAAATTTGCATTCAGTCAACTCTCGATAGAATTGCCCCTGAGTGACCACTAAATCGAGTGTGTTTCGAAATTTGGTCTGGAGGAGTTGTAAAATAGAGGTTTGACTGTATATAAGAAGATTTGGTGTTAATGTTATGTGTTATCTCTTAAATAATACCCACATGTGAAAAGTTCGTGATATGTTCGGATTGTCGAAGCGATCAAGAAAATATCAAATCGAAAGAATTGCCAGAAGATGGAGTACTTCTTGTAGGAATTCCTACAAGAAGTACTCCACCTCACCCCAAACATGCACCCTGTACCATTTGTGGATCAATTGCAATTATTTTTGTCCAATTTGTATTACCTATCCTTTTTGTGGTAGGTAGGCATCGTCTCCAACACAAAAACAGATTAAGAAAATATAATTTCATTATGTGCTCTGTTTGTGTATATAAGAAGATTTAGTGTTAATGTCATGTGTCTCTTATTAATAATGAATATTTTGTGATATCATTTATTTCAACTTGGAACATAGACAGTGCCGTAATTATGTGGGGAGAGAAATCAGTGGAAATTCCTCCAAACCTGAAAAAATTTCATTTTTCGACGAAAAAAATTTAAATTTTTCCGAAAAAGTATCAACCCCCCAAATCTGGACCAAAATTACGGCACTGAAAATAGATCTTACAAAACTCAAGAAAGATGCAAAAAGCGATGGATTTTTTCCAAGTACAAAAGTAGGAGTTGCTAAGATTTTTAAGATGGATAAGAATTAAGTCGAATTTGTTGTTTCATAAATAGGATGGTAAAATTCAAAGACCGAAAAATGATTTATCTGAAGGAAGTTGGATATTAAAAAGAAGTAGTAGAAATAACCATTTTAAAAAGGTTGGTATATAAATGATGTCAAAATAAAATTCAAAAGATGGAAATAACATTGTGTGTAAAATGGTTTAACATATAACAAAAGTAGGTGTTAAATAGGTAAACAAAATTTTCTTGGGTTCAAATGACTCATTCGTCATGACCGCCATCGTTTCCACGGCCACGTCCGCGACCACGTCCTAAAAAATGTTGAGTTGAAGATACAAGATGAACAATAGGGAAAGCGATTTATGTGAAAAAAATTGAAATTTTTCCACTTGGGTAAAAAATCGAATTTTCAAAAAGTTCTCCAAATCGGTTGATTTTTTGTACCAGGGGATTTTTCAACACGAGGAACACGAATCTGAAGAAATTTTTTGATTTTGACCACGGGAAGGGTCGAATCGGTCTATTTTAGACCTTTTCCCGTTATCAAAATCAAAAAATTCCTTCGGATTCGTGTTCTCCTGTTGAAAAACCCCCTGGGGTACAAAAAATCAGCCGATTTGGAGAACTTGTTGAAAATTCGATCAAGCAAAAAAGTGGAAAATTTTCGATTTTTTCACACGAATCGCTTTCAAGAATTATCGAAAACGGATTTATTTTTTTTTAAGTTATAACGTAAAAAAATTTGGTCCACTCTGTAAATTTATATACCTCGGCCTCTACCACGACCGCGTCCTCGGCCACCTCGTCGAGGAGCGCCATTTCCTTCGATACCATTCGTCTCTTGGCCATCTTCATTGTACGATCTGGAGCGACGGAAACCACCGCGTCCACGACCGCGCCCAAACCCACCATAGCGGAAACCTCGGCGTCCACGAAAACCTCCACGACCACGGCGTGGTCCTCCATCTCCCTAAAATTGAACACTTAAAGCGAAACATGAATAATTTATACATGTTGTTCATCATCGCCTTCGTGTTGTTCTTCGTCTTGGTCTTGTTCACCATCTTCACGTGGATAACGGCCACCACGTCCACCACCATATCGTCTGCCTCGGAATCCACCACGGAAGAATCGTCGGACTCCTCGACGACGCTCTCCAGCATATTTGGATCCTTGTACAGCTGAACCAGCTGGACCGGTTACATTGGCTGCCTCGGGTCCTTTAGCACCTTCGACGACATCGAATTCAACCTTAAAGGACCAGTTCAGTCAAATAAAAGTGGCCATAATTTGTGCATATTCGGAAAATTCAAGAAAAATGGAGAATTTTTTGTTTGTATACAGTATGTGCTGAATCACTATAGTTTTTGAAAAAATTGCAGTTGAAAATGTCGAAAAGTTTGTACATTGCAGCGAAAACATGTACATTACAAGGGAAAACGAGATAAAATCATAAAATTTTTACGGCTACCAAGAAAGTTGAACTAAAAATAAAAGATGGCACAGTTTTCAGCTCGATGAGACGAAAAAAATGCTACCAAGATTATTCGATTTGAAAATTGTTTTGGGTTATTGAAACGAAAACTCTGATTCAGGGTTTTCGTTTCAATAAACAAGTTTTCAAATCGAATAATTTTGTTACATTTTATTCGTCTAATCGAGCTGAAAAATATGTGCCATCTTTTATTTTTATTTCAAATTTATTGGTAGCTATAAAAATTGATTTTTCAAATTTTCTCGAAAACTATAGTGATTCAGCATATACTGTACAAACAAAAAATGCTCCATTTTTCTTGAACTTTTCAAATATATACGAATTGTTGGTACTTTTATTTGACTGGACTGAACAATTTTTTGAAAAATTTTCGCCAAAAAATGACCAAATGGATGTTTTTTTTGGCACTTTTTTGTACCTTTTCGGCATCTCCGAGTGAACGATAGATCTTGTTTGGGTTATTCTTGACGATAGCAGATTGGTGAACAAAGATGTCTTCGTTGTTATCTAATCGATTGATGAAACCATAGCCTGAAAATGATCATGAATAGGTTGAGCAATCTTAAAGGGGAACCACACCACAAAAATAATTTTTTTTAAATTAGCCTATCTTGTAGAGCAAAAAATTCTGGAATTTTTTCGTTCAAACAATTTTTTGAATTTGGTTGTTTATTAACACGAAAACTTGGAATTAATTTAACTAAGTAAAAATCCTTCAGTTTAGCTCAAAAGATATAACTTTATTGATCAAAGTTGCCCAGAATTTTGTACTCTACAAGATAATTTTTTATTACAAATCGAAAAAAAACCCCCCCCCCCCCCGATCCACAATAGCTCTAAACTTTTGTCTAAGAAAAATCTATTTTCGTTGTGGTTGATTATGGAGTGGTTCCTTGAAGCTCTAACATACCATTCATAACATTGAACCACTTGACTACGCCGGAAACACCACGAACTAGAATCTTCTTTCCTTGTGCAAAGTCCTCGTTGTTGAGGGGTTCTTCTTTCTTGCTAGCCGCCTTTGCGTTGTTGGCCTCTTTTAAGGATTGTGCATCTTTCAATTGCTCCTTGTTCTCAGTTTCGACTTTCTAAACAAGTTTAATGTTATGAAAAAATAAAAAATGGTAATGCTAATATAAAAAATTTTGGAGCTATTATGGATCAGGGAGGTCACTCCAGGGTCAAAAATCGAATTTTTTTCTAAAATTGACATATTTAGGGGTCATTTTATGCGAAAAATCGATTGCGCGCATTCCCGAAGCGTGAAAACCGTTTATTTGATCCTTAAAAATTGAAAAATACGTATTTTTACCCATATTTTCACATTTATTGACTTTAAACTTAATTTTTTGCTGATTTTTCAAAGGTTTTCACGCTTCGGGAATGCGTGCAATCGATTTTTCTTATAAAATTACACTTAAATATATCATTAAAAAAAATTTTTTTTTGATTTTTACCCTGAAGTGACCTCACATGATCCATAATAGCTCTAAAATTTTCTAACAAAGAAAACTAACCTCGGTCTTTGCCTCTGTCATATTGGCCACTAATAATGTTGATTATAAAAATTCCTTCAGATGATCTTTGGCGGCTAAAATTAAGGAAATATAGATAGGTTCTTGCGCTAACTTTCACTTTTTTGGGAGATAAAAAGTGTAAAAAAACTTTTTTAAGAGAAAAATTGAAAAGTTCGTCAAAAATTCGTCAATACTATTTGGATTTTATCAATTTTATATTGATTTTTTTTTCTAAAATTACGAAATTTTTGGACCAAAAAATCCTATAATATCAACTTGTTTACGGCATAGCTTACTTATCAAAAACTTCAACTTACCGATAATTTTAAGCCGGTGATGTTAATCAAATAGCCAGATGTTAAAGATGTTACGGCTCCCCGGAAGCTGTTACTATTATAGGCTGGACCCTGACACCGACTTTGGGAGGACTAAAGCTGGGCGCCGGCTGTTGCCTATTTCGTTGTTGGATGGTCTGGCTCTCTGCACACACATCTTGCGATGAGTGAGTGACACAGCACTGTCTGATGCATGCCATTCTCGTACGTTCTATCCGATCAATGATTGACGGCCGGCAGACACGTCTACATGGGGTGGAGCCATTTGAGCACTACATTTGTTGGCTCAAAAAGGTGGACTAGCCTCGCATCGCGCACTAGTGCGGTAGCCGCGACGAGGTGCCGGCCATTCTTTATTTCTCTATCTTCACTCGTTGTCCCATCTCGTGCACTGCAATATGTATGAAAAGTGGTCATTCAAAGCGTTCGTCCTTGTGTGAAGATAAACAGTCAAAAGCTAGAGAGAAGTTGAACAAGACATTGAAGTTAGAAATATATTGCATTCTTCTAACACACACGGGCATACGATGATGGTAGGTGCAGTGGAAGAGAGCTGTAGACAAAGAAGCATGAAAATAAGGGACGATTGAATTTTATAGAGGCTCACATTTTGGGCCTTTTAATGCAAAGATCTTCGTTTTGAGTTTCAACTAGATCAACACAGAGCAAAAAAGTTTATAATTCAGTAAAGTCAAAATCGATATAAGGGCGCTTATATCAAGGTTCTAATTCGTTATATTACATTACAAAAAACCCTATTTGTAATAAATCTCCGGTCACTGGAAGGTTTTGGCTCAAATGCTTCATCCAATTTAACATTTCATCTTCAAGTTCCAGTATTTCGGCGGCTTCAAGCGAGAATGCTTTAATCATGTTAGAAAATCAAAAGATGGCTTAATGTTGACCAAATCTTCGGTCTCAAAACCAGCTTCTTTGAAACAACTTATTATCGTTAAGGGTTTAACCATTTCCCATGACTTTTTTTAGGATTCGTAAGGCTTGCAAGATGTTAGAACAATAATCTTGGCCTTCATCAAGTCTTTCAACACGTTCTCGAAGCAACCATCCTCATCCAATTTAACATTTCATCTTCAAGCTCTTCGGCGGCTTCAAGCGAGAACGTTTATGAATCATGTCCGTCTTCGATTGCACGGATAATTTTGCCTCTTTCTTTAAGAATCCGTTGAATGAATTTTCGTGAGGTTCCAAATTCTTTAGCCAACTTGTTGACGCTTTTTCAATAATCTGAATTTTCTTCTCCAGTGTGATACTTGCAATAGCAAAAAACAAGGTGATAACTAAGGGCCTCACTATAATTCACGTCGCGATTGCCGCGACGGCCCCGCAATTGACTCCTTATCGGAGTCAAAAGTTGTCACAAGCCAATTTTTTGAAGGTTTCTAGGTGGATTCTACTCATTTTTCTAGCTTGCGATAACTTTCTTATTCTGGAAGGGGTAAATCGCAGAGCTCACGACTGAAATATAGATAGCCCCTAACAATTAATTTACAAGAACAAAAATTTATAATTCATCATCCAGCAAAAACATGTATTCTTCTCCTTTCGGTTCCAACTTCTAGAAAGTCGTCGTAGTCCATCGGTTCCGTCTTAGTTTATTAGCCAAATGAAAGTAGGTGATAAGTACATAAAAATAGGGTGAAAATAAAAGTACAAATTTTTCCTATGTCGAGATACGGTGCTCGAAAGTTGGATACCCCAGGATTTGTGCTCATTTGTTACCCCTGCAATAAAAGCCCAATATGTCAGCCAATTTAAAAGCTTTTCAAATACGGTTTTTTTATTTTATAGGTATGATATTGTAGTAAAATTTTGTAGAACACCATTTTTTTCTTCGAGCTACTTTCATGAAGATAGATCGATTTTAATGACTTTTTAGTGGTTTTTCATACCCCCAAAATTGCATAAAAGTGCCTACAGAAAAAACTATGGGAGTGCTGGAAGATTTGAAAGCGTTTTTTAAAAGTTGGATCCAATACCTTAAAGACCCCCTTTAAGTTATGGGAAAAAGAGGTGGAAAGCGAGTCCAACAATTCGATACAAAATGGCCACAGGGGGTCAAAAATTGAAAATTCTTTAGATTGGCGAAATTTGCCATAATTTATATATATTCGGAAAATTCATGAAAATGGAGCATTTTTTGTTTTTACAGTAAATTCTGAATCGGTATTGTTGTCTAGATAATCGCGTTTGAAGTTGGCTATTTTTTGGAATTGGTTTAGAATTTGAATTCCCGCCAAAACCCTGATTTTCAATTTTCCCGTAACAGTAAGAAAAGGCCTAGTGCCGCGAAAGTTATAGTGCCTAAAGTCTTATCTCAAGCGCTTTCTTGGTTGTTTGAAAAACTATTTATATTAGAACGATCATTGAGAAATGATAGGTGCATTGTTTAAAGCTATTTTGCTTGACTTAAGCGGTGTTTAAGGTCCCCACTAATTGTGTCTTGACACGACTAATTACTTTTCGTATCGAACGAATACTAATCCTTTTTTGAAACTTTTCGGAGGGGTGGGGGGACTTTTGCGCCCTCATTTATGCGCAACGACACGCGCACTCGACTTTTTAGCACTCGATTTTTGCGCTCCGACATATACTCGCTAATATTGGGTTGTTCCAAAAGTTAACATTTTTCACTCCTCATTTTTTTCAATTGAAAAAGTGATAAGTGTAAAAACTTTTGGAACAACCCCCCTTTGATCAGGACTTTTGCCTCCCCCTGTATGTCGAGACACAAAAGTCCCCCACCCACTCGGAGATTCCCTACTTCTCCCCTCCGAGCGCGTTACCGCTCGGCTTCCGGTACTTGTCTAAATTTTATTTTTTTTAAGTTTTACATTTATTACTACACTCCTCCGGGTTATTGTTTTTTAATAGAAAACTTACAAAAAAATATAGTTAATTTTAAGATAACCATTGCAGTAAATGGGTAGTTTAAGCAAGCTATCTTCATGTTCTTCATTAATACGTAGTTCTCTTGGCAGGCTTCGTAATCCGACAAATATAGGTAAGCAGCTTGATTTCCACTTGTTTAACCCATAAACCAATTTAGTTGAGCAGCTTCGTTTTGGTGGTGATCATCCAAGAGTCTTCAGGAAACGTCCCGGACAATTATTGGTGAATCGAATCAAAGATGTGGTGCATTTCTATACGATCGGCGCTTGTTTATTGCCATTTGGTATTTACCTTGTGATCAACCACATTATCTTTGGTAAGCCAGCGCAGTATTTATTGAATTTTTTTGCTAAAAAAAGTGTTTCCATGAAAAATAGGTCGGGGACCCAGGGACCCTGAACTCATAAATTTAGGTCTGAAACTAAAAATAGGTCCGGTACCCAGGGACCCAAATGGGTCTAGGATTTTCATTTTCAAGCGTAAATTCATCAGTTCGTATCAGCAGCGCAAAAAGGTTGGGGAAGCTTTCCCCCAAACCTGAAAAATTTCTTAAGAAAAATGCACTTTTAAGGAATTTTGCAAAAAAATTTAAATTTTCACATCTTATGAAGTTGGGGTCATACTTTTTAAATGTTCAAACACATGTGTCTCCCAAGGCTTCTCCCCAAACCAAACTCCACTTTATGTTTCTGACCCAGGGCCTGAAAGGAATCCAACTCTTTAGGACCCCCCAAACCCAGTTGTCTCGAATCCACTTTGAGTCCCTGGTGCCCTGGGTTTCAGACCTATTTTCAACCCCTGGTGTCCACTAACAAACATTAGTTCTGAAAATGTCGAGCGTGAGCCGAGGTCTAAAGTGAACGAATATCGTGATTCTCAAAATGAATTTGATGACAATTTTAGGTCCTTGCGAACTAAAAGATTACCCAACAGAAGGCCCACCACCACGTTATTGGCAATTTGAAAGAACTGTTCCTCAGCAATTGTTTGCGAAGTATATTGGTAACTCTGATCTGGAATTTCACGAGGCAAATTTGGCTAAAAATGTGTACGATGCGACTCTAATACGCTGGCGGTATGTTTTTAAGGGACAGCCTGCGACATTCTGATTCAGGAAAATAGATGTGCGTATTGAAGCGAAAATTGAAAAATTTCAGATTTTCTTCCCGAAAATAATCTTTCTTGGAGGTAATAATTGAAAAATTGTGCGCAGAAAGATCATTTTCAGGCAGAAAATCTGAAAATTTTCGATATTCGCTTCAATACGCACATCTATTTTCTGAACCAGGATCAGGGAAGCGTTTTTAAGCTTTGGAAATGCGCACAATCGATTCCTTGCATAAAATTAGCCCTAATAGGGTCATTTTTGAAAAAAAATTTTGGGTCGAAAAAACATGAAAAATTGCTGCCCAAATTCCGGTTTTTTATACACTCTGTATGGTAAGTATCAAATGGTCTACTTGATTTTTAGCCGCTTGGATCGACGAGTGAAGCATTTGCAAGGAGAGCGTTGGGATTACAAGGGATTTCACTATCGTCCAATTACGACATCTTGGATCGAATATGGTGAAGTCTTACGAAACCGCTTTACAAAACAACAAGAACACTACGGTATAGGAACTGAATAAGACGTTAGATGTTTTAGAATATAATTGATTCAATTTTTGCTGCCATTTTGTTTAGTGATAAAAATTTGGAATTTTGTAAATAAACTATAGGATTTTTTAAACACAGCTTTAAATGTATTCTTGTTTTTGCGATTTATATCTTTCTATGGTATAAAAAAAGAATTGACTAGAAAACGGATGGACTTGTTACCCTCAGATTTTGATGAAACTTAGCTAGTTTTGTTCGCCATACGCGATTTACTAGGAGAAATGATCGAATTTTCTGCCCATAGCGCTTTTTTGATTTTCTATATGATTATCTATATAAGCCTATATAGGCCTGATTCGTATGGGAGACCACTTAGGATTAAGTCTATGAGGAAAATATGACGCTAAAAAGATTCCATATCCCCACATTTTTTAGTAAGAATGCGATCAGATTTAAACTTAGACTTGAGAGAAAAAGTTTAGAGTTGAAAAACCGTTTCTTGACCTAAAATAACGGTTTTTCGATGCCATGAATTTTTCTTTAAGTCCAAATGTAAATCTGATTGCATTCTTACTAATAAATGTGGGTATAAGGAATCTTTTAACACCCTATTTTTCCTTATAGACTTAATCCTAGGGGGTCTACCATATGAATCAGCCTGTATCGGCTTATATAGATAATCCTATAGAAAATCGAACAAGCGCTATGGGCAGAAAATTTTGTCATTTCTAGTAAATTTAATATGGCGAACAAAACAATAGGCTTCTTAAAATCTGAGGATATCAAGTCAATCCGTTTAATTGTCATTTTTTAAATGTTAGTTGAGGGCAACGAGATATGATTGAAGGAATAACATGATATTTCGAACAAAGCGTACCTATATCTTTATCTTTCTCTTCATCCTTATATTCATTTATATCCGATATAGTTGGATTCAAAACCAAACATGCGAATGTGGCAAGTCCTCGTATAAAGAAGGAAATAATTTTAAAACACAACCCCAGTCTAAAATTAAGTGTTTATTCGAAGGCACGCGTTGGTTGCAGTGCTTCCGTGACGAGAATGATATCTATTTACCATTTGAAAAGTTTATACGGAAACAATTTGAAGCCACAGGTCGTGTAGTAAAAGGTGAGCTATTTATCATCTTCTACTGGTGTTCCAAAAAAAAGCGCTATCTGGTAATTTTTTGGCGAAATTTTCAAAAAAAATTTTTTTCCAAAATGACTCACTAGGGGGTTTTATGCAAGAAATCGACTGCAATTTTTTAAATTTTTCGCCAAAAAATGACCAAATGGCGATTTTTTTGGAACACCCTGTAAAAAGTTGAACTTTTAGATGGGTTGGATCAACGTTTCGAATATTTCACTTCATATGCCAAAATTCGACTACCTGATTTCATCACATATGACCCTTTTTCATTCTTTGGTCATTTTGGTTCGTATAATGTGGAAATACGAGAGCGAGTGCGTTGCATAAGTGCTGAATTTGGTAAGTTATACTTGGAAAATAGACCTTTTTTTCTACTTTCTTGAAAAATTGCTCAAATGAAGAAGTGATGATTTGAGGAAGAATCCCATGTCCTGTTTTAGTATTTTTATTTATTTTTAAGGTGTACCAATGTCAACACAATGGGATTCAATTCCCTATTTCTATCCGATTCAGATAGCACAGTTTGCCCTTCAGCATTATAGTCGTAATTTAACAGGTTTGCTCGAGAATTTTTTTGAACTCAACCTGTTTTAGATAAGCCACCAAAAGTGAAATCTATCCAATTGGATCAGTTGATAGAGCAAGAACATGCAGTGAAAAAAGATGAAAGCAGTGTTAAGATCACTTCTTCTGGTATGGATTTGATTAGTGTTAGATCCCATGGTCTGGGATCGACCTCTTGGCCGGAACGGGGTTTGTTGGGATGCACCTTGGTGGGGTTTTTGGACGAGATTAAGAATTTAGAGATTTTTTATGTGATTGACAGTGGCATAGCCAAACTCCAAAAATGGGGAACCTTTTCAAAAAAAAATTATCTTGGTCCCTCCCTTACGTTTTTTCGAAAATTTTCCAAAAATTTGGGCAAACACAAGGCGGATTAAGGCAATTTTTTCGACAACAAATTGAAAAATTCGTAAAAATTGAAAACTTGTCAAAAATTACATTTAATCTCCTGTTTTTCGCGCCAACGGGCGCGATTATAAGAATTCATGAAAATTTTAGAACTATTAATCATGGTAAAGTACAGGGTGTATCGAAAAAACCGGAATTTGGGCGATTTTTCATGTTTTTCGATCCGAAAATTTTTTTCATAAGTCCTAAAATGATCCATGTCGAGGTAAATTTATGCGGGAAATCGATTGTGCGCATTCCCGAAGATAAAAAACGCTTCCTTGATCCGGAAAGTAAGTGTGTAAATTTGTATTTTTCGCTTTTATATACGCACTTACTTTCCTGAATCAGGATCTAGGAAGCAGTTTCAAGCTTCGGGAATGCGCTCATCGATTTCCCGCATAAAATTACCCTTATATGAGTCATTTTAAGAATTTTTGAAAAAAATTTTCGGGTCGAAAAAACATGAAAAAATCGAAAAAATTCCGTGTTTTTTTTATACACCCTGTAAATATGTTTAGAAAATGGCGTGATAATAGCACTCGACGATGATCCGAGCTTTACTGTGCTCATTTTTTCGTGGATTCCTGAAAATGATGATGCGGCTTTCTCGGTGACAATCACAGACCAAAGATCTCACCGAACAGTCAAACTTATGTACAAATTTGTCGAAGATCGACGTTGTGTTTGGCCGAATATTGAAACGGATGATTACAATGAGGATAATAGGAAACAAGATGAGGTCTATATTTATATTTTTCTCGGGAATTAAAATTTTTCTTTCTAGCTTGTTTTTACTTATTCATTGGGAAAGCGTGACCATTTTTCATTCCAGACGATAGTCAGAGATATATTAATAGATACCAGGTCAAAATTTATCCAGTTATAAAAATATGATTATTGATTTTTTTTAGTAAAGCTTTGGCATTGGTCGAACCGGTTTCTGTTCGAAAAGATGGAACTCAAAATGGTGGCCTGAAAACGGGTAGGGAAAATAATGACTGAAACTAGAGACAAAAATTTTAATTTTTTTCCAGGAATTACCCATTTAGGGGTAATTTTATGCGAAAAATCGATTGCGCGCACTCTCGCAACTGAAAACTGAAGAGAATGGGCGGGAAAATCCTATTAATTGTTGAAAAATTTTCTTTTTCAGGCGATATTACCCTGCTATCTTTGAAATTTTATGGTGATTGCACGATTAGGGCACCGATTAAACAACAAACTAAGGCACACCATGAAATGTTTTTGCGAGCATCTGAATGGTTTTTGAAAAACCAAGATAGTCAAGGTGGCTGGGCTGTGCCCGTGCAGAGGACTATCGCTGATAACCAACTTGTTCTCGCAGCCGGCTGGCATTCGGCTATGGCTCAAGGCCATGCATTAAGTGTTCTAACTAGAGCTTTTCATGCCACACAAGACTCTAGTTTCATCGAAGCTGGAGAAAAGGCTTTACACTTATTTAATAAGGTAAAACATTGATCAACCTTGGGAGCTACTACACATAGGGGGCCATCCACGTGAAAAAATTTTCAAACAATTTTTGGAAATGACTCCTCTAGGGGTAAAAACATACGAGGAATCCGAATTTGACATTTTCGAAGCGAAAAAACGCTTCTCTGATTCAGGAAAGGCCTGTGTATTGAAGCGAAAAGTCATAAAAATCGCATTTTTTCGACTTTTCTCTTCAGTACACAGGCCTTCCTTGAATAAGGGAAGCGTTTTTTTAAAAAATTTTTCACGTGGATGGCCCCCTATTGTGTTAATAACTCCCAACCTTACAGTGTAATTTTTGTCATTTTCAGCCAGCTTCTGAAGGCGGAGTGAAAAATTCGTTATTTGGTTATGATTTTTTTGAAGAATATCCAACAGTAAGAATATCTCTATTTTTTTCATTATACTTAAAATGTTCCAGGTTCCAGGGACTTTTGTGCTCAATGGTTTTCTTTATTCCCTCATTGGTCTATATGATTTTTCTGCCGTTTCACCGAATCGAAATGAAACTATGCAACTCTTCAATACGGGTCTCAAGTCTTTAAACGAATTTCTTCCATTATATGATACTGGGAGCGGGTCTATCTATGATCTCAGACATTTGAGCCTAAAATCGGCGCCAAATCTGGCTAGGTGAGTATCAAAATCGAAAAATTTGTCAAAATTGACGAATTTTTCAATTTTTGACAAATTTTCAAAATCGAAAAGTTCTCCCATTCGACTCATGAATTGTGTATTTTAGATGGGATTACCATGCTGTTCATGTCTACCTCTTAAAGTGGCTTTATATTATCACTCAGGATAAAGAATTGGATAAAGTTGTTGAACGTTGGGCTGGTTATGCACATGGGAAGAAGGCAAAACATAATTAGTGCTCAATTGTGCCATATATTTATTTGTTTGTTAATTTTGCCATATATTTTTGTTTGTTATATAAATGCTCAATGTTTTATTGAAATTGGGTATACTTGCTTTTAGAGATCGGAAATTTTGATCACCCAAACTGTAGGTTTTGACTCTATTACGAAAAACTCGCTTGCATTTCGATGAGGCTCCCTTAGATCTACAAGTAGATCCCCCAATTTTGATTTTTTTTCATGTCTATACCCCTAGTTTTGATCGTTTTTGAAAAAAGATAGAGCCCAAAAAAAGTGAAAACGAAGTTTCCATCCCCGAAATTTTATGTTTTTCGTAATCAGCAATTTATGCCTGAACTTTTGGCATACTAAACAGAAAAATTGTTCGGAAAAGTGGTATTTCTTCGTAGTTTATTGTTTTATGCTTTCATTAAAAATTTTTAATAGTCCCTGAATTATCAACATCACAAATATCTAGATAAAATACAATGTATCAAAGACCAGGGTAGTAATACTAGGAATCGGATAGAAAGAATAGATTTGCTCGAATCTGTTACATTGTTACAAACGATTCCTTTTCGGCTTTTTGGTCGACGATTCGGCTTTGAAGCAAAACGAGACTCAGGAATAATTACTGTATGACATCTAAATGAAAAATATTAGGTATAACTCATTTCCGAATACAGTGTTCCAAAACACCGCCATCTGGTAATTTTTTTGGCGAAAATTTTTTTCAAGATAACTCATTTGGGGTATTTTGATACGACAAATCGATTGCGCGCATCGGAAACCTTTGAAAACGCCTCCTAGGCCATGAAATATACGATTTTCGTTTTTTTTTTCAGTTATTTTCGGTAGGAATTCGTACTTGAAAATACGAAAATTGGATATTTCATGATCTGGGAGGCGTTTTCAAGGGTTTTCGATGCGCGGCGCAATCGATTTCTTGCATAAAAATACCCCTAATGAGTCATTTTGGAATGAAAAAATTTCACCAAAAAAATATTTTTAGATTTTCGCTTCAATACAAAACACTTATTTCCCTGAATCAGGATCAGGGAAGCATTTGCAAGCTTCGGGAATGCGAGCAATCGACCCCCGCATAAAATTAGCCCGAATAGGGTCATTTTTGAAAAACAAATTTTCAGGTAAAAGACATGAAAAAATCGCCGGTTTTTTTAAACACCCCCTGTGAAAATCGATGAAAATTCAAAATTATCTACCTAGTTTTTTGAGTGATTGTAAGAGTTGGAATTGTGGTTGTGGTCGATAAGTTCACAGTGGCAGTAGTAGTTATAGGCAGTGTTGTCATTGCATTAGTAGTAGTTATCGGCAGCGTAGTAGTTATCGGTAACGTTGTAGTTAACGGTAACGTTGTAGTTATCGCCTTCGTTGTATCTATAGGAAGTAATTGTTGATCGCTCGAAAATGTCAAAGATGTCGTCGTGTTGGAAGTAGTAGTAGAAATTTGCATATTGAGATCATTTCGTTGTACTCTTGGATCACACGTAGTCTTATCTAAACTACTCAAGTACAGGGTGAGCAAAAAACCGTACTTTTGCGTTTTTTGGATAAAATTTTTTTCAAGTTTAAAAAAAATTTTTTTTTTTAAATCTTAATTTCCTTGTTTTTTTTGTTGAAAAACACCTATATTTAACCAGAAAACGCTCAGAAATTTGGGGGGGGGAAGACCGTTAGAAAATTTTAAAATTTTTTCAGGAATGGGGGAACCACCCTGGGTACGTTACTGGTAAATGTTAATCGATGATCATTTTCGACGTAAATACTATCTCAAACATACCCGGGCCAACATAGCAACAACAAATTTTGTGTCCTATACCATAATAACAACGATCTGTGTTTCTCTTGGCATGGATCATAGAACAGTATCTTAAAATAGCAAATGTTATAAAACCAGGGGTGGCCAAGTTTTTCAGAAAAGTGCTNCGATCTGTGTTTCTCTTGGCATGGATCATAGAACAGTATCTTAAAATAGCAAATGTTATAAAACCAGGGGTGGCCAAGTTTTTCAGAAAAGTGCTAATTTTGAGATGTCAAAAAATCTGGCAAAATGCTGATTTTTCAGTGTCAATTCTGATTTTTGAGAAATTTTTTCAAATTTATATGAAAAATAATGGAAAATTAGTAGTATTTTCTGATTTTTGCTTCTTAAATCGGTCCTAGAGCTTTTGGCAACGCATAAAATGTTTTTTCGAGAGGTGGTCGCAAAGTGGACCCCCCTTTAAAAAAATATATAAAATGCACAGTATTAAAAATGTGATGAAAAGAAATAAAAACTCAAAATTCGCGCATTTTTATAAGTTTTTGCGACCAAATAACATCAAATTCATATTCCTCGCATAAAATTACCCCCAGAAAATATGTTTTCAAAAAAATTTTTTCACATTAGAATTTTTTGACTTTGAGTCACACTGGTGGTTCCCCAAAGGGAACTAGCTCCAAATGTTCTATCGGGACATAAGGAAGAAAGAAGAATCGTCGAAGAGCTTTGTGAACAGGTCCTTTCTCTTTATAAATGGCGGTAAATCCAAGTTTTTCAATTTTATGAAACAACACCTGTCCAAAGTGAAATTAGCAGCAGTTGACCTAAGAATATAATGGATATAATCCGTCTTCATCAGAAAAATTGTCAATTTTAGATCTGCAACGTTGAACATCATCAAATGATTTTTTGCACAACAAAAAAACCACCTTTGCATCCAAATAGCGTTGGTGAAATATCGTTTCTAACGAATTAATTTCCGCCCTTTCAAAATCCGAATAAGTTTAAATAAACTTTTGTTTTTCAAGATCGTAAATTCGCGAACAGGTCGTTGCTTTTTGCCTGATTTGCAATAAAATTTGAAAAAAATGAAACGAATGATCCTAATTTTTTGCGTTACCAAAAGCTCATCGGTTTAAAAAAGTGGCGTTGCCAAAACTCTAGTACCTTAAAATCTGATTTTTGAAGTTAGATTTTGCTGAATTTGAACAAAATGTTCTTGGTATCTCTATATAAAACACACAAAGCTTACCTGAAATTCTCATCATTTAGATGCTTATAAACACATTGAAAACCATTATCATCAGTACTATCCTCATCAGAATCTTTATCATCAAATGCCCTTGCTGAATGAACAGGAATAGTTTCTGATGAAAGACCAATTTCGTCATCCCATGCTAGCTCGACAGGCTTTACATCGATATAATCATCTTCAGTGGTTTCGTAATTCTCAAAATAAAGACACCCGACTGCACCAGGATCGCACGTTTCTATGCCGGGACAAGTCACAGGCATTGTCATTGGCAGAGCTAAATAAATACAGAATGTATAAAAAATCGGAATTTGGGCGATTTTTTCAAGTTTTTTCGACCAAATTTTTAAAAAATGACCCTAGGACTAATTTTATTTTTGGAAATTGATTGCGCGCATTTACAACGCTTCACTGACACTGAATCAGGAAATCGGAGTGTGTGTATTAAAGCGAAAATTTTTAGATTTTCTGCCTGAAAATTTTCTGGGGTAAATTTATGCGAGGAATCGATTGCGCGTATTTTCAACGCTTCCCTGATCCTGATTCAGTAAATCGGGATATGTGTATTGAAGCGATGACCAATTTTTGCTATAATAAATCAATTTTTCTTTGATTCAGGATCAGAGAAGCGTTTTCAAGCTTCGGGAATGCGCGAATCAATTCTCCGCATAAAATTATCCCCAGAAAATCTTAAAATTTTCGATTCTCGCTTCAATACACACACTCCGATTCCCTGGTTCAGGATTATAGAAGCGTAGAAAATGCGAACCATCGATTCCCAGCATAAAATTAGCCCTAATAGGGTCATTTTTGAAAGAAATTTTCGGGTCAAAAAACCATGAAAACAGCGGGTTTTTTTTATACATCCTGTATTAAAAAATTGCAATTTCAAATTTCAACGTACGTAGTTCTTTCAAACCAGAGTTTACTAGCCTTTTTAAGCTTCCATGATTAATTGAGCAACAAAACTTGAAGGATTCTGAAGTTAGCGTCTCTAACCGAATCGTGTGTGAGCTAACAAAAAATCTTAAAAATCTAAATCGAAATGTTATTGTTGGAAATAAAAGGGTACTACTAAGAATTAGCAATCCCAATTAGCGTGATTTTTTTTCGAAAAAAATTTTTAGCTTTTTTTCTTTGGAAATTATCTCTTTAGATGTAACTTGATGCGGGAAATTGATTGCGCGCATTGATAAAACATGAAAATGAGTTTTTTATGGAAATTCCTGCAAATCAAACAAACAAAGTAATTTCACAACCTCTTTAGGGCCGCATTTTTAACAAGAATCACATGCTTGTGAAGTATATACGGCTCATTTCTGAAAAAAACTCATTTTCATATTTTGTCAATGCGCGCAATCAATTTCCCGCATCAAATTACCCTAGAGAGGTCATTTCCAAAGAAATGAAAGATAAAAATTTTTTTTGAAAAAAAATCACGTTAAGTGGGTTCGCTAATCCTTAGTAGTACCAATAAAAGTCATACTGTTTATTAAGCCTGCTTAATTGCAACGTATGACAACGATTTCGATGACTACATAGCGAAGTAAAGTGTCTCTTAAAAACTGTTGGGTAAAAGAAGAAAGTAGAGAATTACCTCAGTTTCTTCTTCCCTATTTTCATCATCAGCTAGTAGGATGCTCGAATCGACACATTCATAAATACCAATTTTTTCTTTTTCATGCACCGTAAATTCAAAATATCCACAAGAAGTGCTGGCAGTTGGACAAAGAGTTGGGTTTAAAGATCGAGATGTGAAGCTTTGCCCACTTTTACAATAGAGCTGAAAAAATTTTTTTCATGAAAATTTGAACACAACAATAACTTTTTTGATAGGAAATTTTCATACGAATTTTTTAAATCAAAAATTCAAATTTTTTTTAATTCAAAATTTTTTCAAAAAACAAAACATTATTGCATAATAACGCAAAAAATTAGATGAGTGATATGAGTGGAACCATCCATCACCCATTGGTGGTACCACCCACCATCTATCAGTGGGTTATACCACCTACTTTTTCGCACCCTGATATGAATACAATAAAAAATTTACCTTTACATTATAAGGAGCTAAGGGAAGTTTTCCTGAATTGATTTCTTTAAGTATCATGAATAAATAGAAATATAGAAAATTTTCAACCGCTAACATGGAACATAAAAATCTATGTCTGCGGCATAAGCATTCCCAAAAAAACAACCATCCTGAAATGTGTGTCATAAATACATCAAAAAGTTCAATCAGAAATTAATACAACACAAGTTCAAATACTCGAGTGGGATCGCATCCGCTGGTTGACCTAACACCAAAACCATAAACAAGTCGGAGAGTGATTTACTTAAATAGCTAACTCGACTTTGACTGACAGAGGCGCGCCGACTTACAATCAGATAAAGAGGAAGTTTCTAAATGAAAAGCATAAATGAAAAACTATATAAAGCATAATTGAGAAATCTATATAGTTTTTGAGATACGTAACGAGAATCGAAATTCGGGGGACAATCAGGGCCTGAAAGGGACCCCCTACATAAGTTCAAATACTCGAGTGAGATCGCATTCGCTGATTGATCTAACACCAATTTGAATCTGAAAGAGACCTAAATTTTTTGGGACCCACTGGGTCTTTTTAAAAGTAAACATAATGAAAGGGGGATCAAGAGGTTAAAAAATTGAATTAAAAAAATTTTCCAGCTGATTTTTTTTTATCCAGAGATTTTTCGATATGAGGAACTCGAATATGACGAATTTTTTGTTTTTAATCACGAGAAAGTGCAAAAAATCGACCGTTGTGGAACTTCCGTTATGGAAGTTCCTAGAGCCTATTTTTGAGTATTAACTTATGTTTTTTTGCGACTCTAACTCATCGGAATTGAGGATTTACGACTCAATTCTTTTTTAATAGCTAGAGCGAAGCTCCTCTATCACAATATGAGAAAGTGAATAAAAAAGTCCCGATTGATTTTCATTTAACTATAAAAAGTTATACAACGTTGAAGTTTACCTAGAGGGTGTAGGCGTGTCATAAAAGGCTTAAGAAAATTTTCTAAAAGAGAGTTGACCAATGTGAAAGCACATATTATGGTAGAGGAGCTTCGCTCTAGCTATTAAAAAAAGAATTAAGTCGTAAATCCTCAATTCCGATGAGTTAGAGTCGCAAAAAACATAAGTTAATACCCCAAAATAGGCTTAATTTTGTCATTTTTGCGTAAAATTTTTCTAAGTAGTAAAGTGGTGAATCAAAATGGCATTGATTTTTTAAAGATGCCCCATCATGCGAGGATTCTTTCTATAACAAATTTATTTGCAATACATTTTCCTGTAAAAAGTTAGCCGCTCTCAAAGGTACATACCTCAAACCCCTCTCCCATAAAAAGCATATCTTGAAAAATCGTACAACTCCACAGAAATTCGTGCCAAATGTTTTTCTTGCTTTATAACATTCCTTTACATTAGATCTCCAAAATAAACCCATTTTGGAAAAAAATGCAAGCGAGGGCCACGAACTGCACTTTAGCCAAAAAGTTGTGCAACTTTGGAGTTGGCTTGTGGAAGCAAGTAGTTCATAAATAGCCTAAGAAAACATTTCTAAAAGAGATTTCATCACTATGAAAACACATATTCTGGTAGAGGAGGCTTTGCTCTAGCTAATAAAAAAAGAATTAGGTCTTAAACCCTCAAGGCTGAGGAGTTAAAGTCGAAACAAAACAATTTTTTGACCAAAAATGGGCAATTTGTATAAATTTTTTCTAAATCAAAACTCCTATTATAACTTTTTTTTCGTAAGTTACGGCCTGATGCGAGGAAACTTTTTACACCAAAATTTTCGGCTGAAGCTTTTCCTATCAAAAGATAGCCGATTTTGAAAGGGCATACCTTCCAAATACTATATAAGTACTATAACTTCGAACTGGCATAAAATCACATGGGAATTTCTCCCAATGGTTTTGATAGCGTATCCT
>OZJO01017630.1:0-13439 GCA_900406225.1 Acrobeloides nanus | reverse complement strand
ATTTTTATTTTATAAAATTTAGAGACCAATCGGTACAAAATTTACAGTGGTTTACTCCAGAACAAATATTGGAAGATTATAAAGATTTTATTCAACAGATGAACGTCAAATTTTTTTCGAATATTACAAAACCTAGATGGGTGATGTTCGGAGGATCGTATCCAGGTTAGACTAAGGATAGAGCTGATTATGTTAGATAAAATTTTAGGCACGTTAACAGCATGGATGAGAACCGTATACCCAGATTTAACGATAGGTGGAATAGCGTCATCTGGTGCTATCGGCTTAACGGTCAATCAGTTTAGTAAGACTCATAAAAAGTTTAGACCAATAAATTTTTAACACTCGAAAACCTGATACTGTTGTATCAGGTTTTTTTCGAAAATCTGATACTGTATCAGGTTTCCGAGTGAAAATACACCCGTTTGGTGCATCCCCTCTAACACTTTTACTCAAAATTGTGTCGGAATTTTTCAACAAAAAAATTTATAGGCTACGCCGTTAATATGCAAAAAGATTATGATTCAAATGATCCAAACTGTGCTAGTAACATCAAAGCTGCTTTTACTCAAATGCAAACTATGGTCTATTCTGAAACTGGAAGACAAGTCCTCGAGATTCTATTCAAGTAAAATGGCTCATTTTTATCTTTTTTAATCTGTTTTTTTAGCTTATGTACCCCATTTCCATCGTCAGACAAGTTAACCCCAAAAGATATACAATTTTTCTTTTCGAATATTTTTGGCGTGTTTCAAGGAATTAATCAATATACGGGGGATAATGGGGTAATTAAATCCATATCTAGAAAAATCTGAAAAAATGTTTTCACATCCGTCACAGTGATCAACGTCATAATAAAAAACCTATGTCGAAGAATCTAAAAAGAAAACACTTTGAAGTTAGGGGTATCCCTGCTTTCCGCAGATTTTTTTCTAAAAAATCCTATAGTAGGGAGGTCAGAAAAATTTATTAGCTCCTGAAACCATCACCAATCGATTCCCCGGTTGTAAAACCCCCTATATAGTAATTTGAGATGAATCCGAGTTGATCCGAATGTTGTAGATGCGTTAATGTGGTAGGAGAGCAGGATTTTTGAAAGTTCACTCAAAACGGTTTTCCTAAAAACCCTTAAATTCTTTTTTCCTAATTTAAAAAGTAATCGTTAGAGGAATACTTGAGGCACAATCGCTTAGATTTTGGAAGATATACTCCCATAAATAAATTTTCTACGCCACTTTGAAGTTGGGGGTACCCCTATTTTATGAGCGAAGTTTAAAAATAGATTTTAATAGTTATGAGTATAAAGATGAATGATGTATTTTTCGATTTGATCTTTTAGAATACTGCCACTGCGAACGGGTTAGGTATTCCAATCACTTGTCAAATTATGAATAATGTTTCCGAGACTAATCTAGTGAAAAGAATCGCTAATGTAATCAATTGGTCGAATAGCTTTTCTCCAGGTTCTCAAAACGTGTGCATGCCCAACAGTTATAGTGATTACATTTGGACTTATAAGCAACCCGAATATGATACATATGCTGAAATCGGTACAAAATTTTCGAGTTGTTTTTGTTTACATAACTAGTTTAGCTGCTTCAAGAAGTTGGAATTGGATGTGTTGTAGTTATATGGGGTACTTTCAAACTACTGATGGAGGACATGATAATGATATTTGGGGAAGTTTGCTACCGTTGGAGTAAGAAATCCTAATTCATAACAATCACACATGGTTACTGGCAGAGTCCGAAAATATATTCTTTTTTATTTAAATTACTCAAAAAATCCAGGACCCATTGGGCCTCGGACACATAGGACTCAGGACCAATGGACCCAAGACCCCAAGGTCCCAATGAGGTCCTTGGGGTCCTGGGTCCTTTGGTTTCTAAGGAGGTTACATGTCAAGATTTCACTTTGTCGAAACTTCACCCGCGAAACCTAAGGCCTAGCATAAAGTCTAGGTAAACCTAAGAACCTAAGCCTAAGAATCTAAGCCTAAGAATCTAAGACTAAAGAAAACTAAGCCTAAGAAACCTAAGCCTGAGGTGGGTGAAGTTTCGACAAAATGAAGTTATGACATGTCACCGGGACCCAGGACCCAAAGAACCCCATGTGGATCCTGAGGTCCTGGACCCAAAATGAGTACCAGGGTCCGGGGTCCCGGACCCAGTTTCGGGTTCTGGTCACTGGGAAGGTTTTTCTATCCGGATCGATTTTTCGGATCCTGAAGGAAAATCATTTATAATAGGTCAAAAAATGTCAAAAATGCCGGGAAAAACCTCTGTTTTTGGTCAAAAATTGACAAAAATGCAAAAAAGGAATCGATTTTCATCAATCCTTTAAAAGAAGATCCCTTTTTTGCCTCGAATGGGGGGGGGTTGTCATAGTGTAATAAAATGATGATTGTCTTCGTAGTTTTTATGTGGACCAGTGTATAGAGATGTTCTCGCCTACTTATAATGCAGATTTTACTTTTGCGGCTGTAGAAAAGTATTCGCAGAAATATGGCGGAGCAGCAAATTATAAAGTAAACGCATTTTTATATGATGGTTTATAAAAGTTTAGGGATCGAATGTAGTCCTTCCAAATGGAGCTCTTGATCCATGGTTATCACTCGGGATGTTTCCAGGACAAGATAATTTAGCAAACAATGTTACAGCTATGATTATAAATAGGTATGGAAATTTTTGTTACTCGTTGTAATATACCGTATTTTTTCTAATTGAACCCCATGGGGTTCTATTTTTCGATCCCCTTTTTTGGTCAAAAATTCGTGAAAAAATCGAAAAACAACAGCTACCTGTTGTTTTTGGGATAGGGGGTGGGCTTCTATTAAAGACTGGGGTTCTATTAGAGATGGAGGTCAATTAGAGATAATACGGTATATTTTTATCCTTTTAAGCACCCCCCATTCTCTCATCATAGGCGGTTTCTCTCGCTAAGTCGCCGGACTGTCCGATCTTGCAAGTTAAGCAACGTTGAGCCCGGAACGTCTAAGTTCGGTTTCCGAAGCCTTGAGCATATGGAATCCCCTGGCTCCGGGGCATTGGACATGCGCAAAAGCCCCAGTAATTTGGGAGTAACTCCTGTTGTGGGCTGCACACCCCCCTCATTTGCCGCTCAAAAAATATAATAAATTTTTAGGAATGCGCATTGTGCTGACATGTATCCTTCGAGTCCTAACGATAATATGGAACTGATTGCTGCCAGAAAAAGAATTCAAGGCTTGTTGGAAGGTTTCATACAAGCAAACAAACTATAAAGCTCCGTATTAGATTTGTTAAAATAAAAGATAAAAAAAATACTGCAAATACAAGTAGGAAATGTTGGAAATGCTTAGAAAATACATGAACATATTTATGAATTTATTTTTATAACACAGAAATTTTTTGTATTAAAGGACCAGTCCAGTAATTTACAATCATATGAAAAAAATGATATATTTAGAAAGATCATGAAAAATGGAGCATTTTTTGTTTTTACGGCATCTTCTGAATCGTTGTAGTTTTCGAGATAATTGCGTTTGAAATTTTGAATTTGTGTACAAGCTCTTCGTTGTAATACACAATTCAAAAAAGTTTATGTATTACAACGAAGAGCTTGCAACAAATTCAAACCCAATTATCTCAAAAACTACAACGATTCAGAACATGCCATAAAACAAAAGATGCTCCATTTTTCATGATCTTTCCGAATATATCATTTTTTCATATGATTGTAACTTACTGGACTGGTCCTTTAACACTCGGTGGATCGATTGTTACAAGATAGAGGATCCTCCACTCAGTTTTTTATGTTGAACAGAATCTGAAAAAATTTTTTAACAATAAGTAAGCTACAATTTGAAAAATCAATTTTACAAAAAATCATGTAAGATATATAAACAAAGTTGAAAATTCACATGAATAGCCGAGTGATAATGCGCCTGACTTTGGATCTTAAAGTCGCTGGTTCGATGTCGTCTTGCGTCAAATCGTTTTTCCTCGTATTGGTTGTCGAAAAATTTTTTTCGAATTCGTATTCAGCATAAAAAAATGAGTATATCCTCTATCCTGTAACAATTGCCCCACAAGCGTGTTAAAAATTATTTCAAGCCAAAAGCAGGAGTTTTACAAATCGCTCGAGCGACGCCTATACTTTCGATTGGAGCATCCGTCCATTTTCCAAGTTCCGACTCCCCGGCCCCACCATATGTATTTATAGCGGCATATAAAAAATCCGAATTATTAGTAGGCGGGTTGACTGTGGTATCCCAATTAGTAAGGTCCACGGCAGTCCCATCAATCCATGTCCAGGGTGACTGAATATTTTGCCTATATAGTCCTATCCACGCCCATTCGTTATCGGAATTAGTTGTTCCAGTTATACCTAAAAATTTGTTTTTTATAATGCCGAGCATTCTAGAGAGCCATCCGAAGAGACGTTACTACTAGATAAAATCTTTTGGCCTCAAGCGGGGTTTGAACCAGCCTTGAGGGTGCCTGAGACAAGCCCAGTACCACCGAACCATGGAACTCTAGCGCGTTTAATGTTTTAGGATTTTACTGAGTATAAAATTAGTTTCATGTAAGCTATGAATCGAAGCTAGTTTAGCACTATGATTAAGACAATAATTTTCGGCATCATCCCATCTAAGACCATCACCATAATATAGTACCTATAAGCAAGCCTGAAATCATCTTTTAAAAAAATACGAACAAAAATTTCAAAAAAAACTACAGAGCGAGATAAAAGTTTTTGACCCTCCCCCCTCTACACTCTAAAAAAATTGGACTTTGGGCATATTTGGTCAATGGGAGGGTTCATATCATAGTGCAATATGGATATCAAATTGAAGTAAACGATAAGTAGTATTCAAAAACCACAAAAAGCGGAAATGCTAAAGCTCAAATAGGGCGTCTCGCGGTTGAAGCGAGATAAAGGGCCAGTCTTTGCCTCAGACAGCAGCTGCTGCGTGACTAAACAGCTGCTGCGTGGCCCAATCAGCTGCTGCGTGGATCAAACAGCAGCTGCGCCGCAGTGCGCAGCAGTTGTGCTGCAGCGCGCTGCACGGACCAAGCAGCTGCTGTTTGATCACGCAGCACAACTTCAGAAAATGGCTATAAGATTATAGATTCAACAATAGGTCCCATAATATGTGGAAAGCCCTCACATATAGAAGATAAAACTAAACGTAAGAAACGCAAAGCCATTAGACAAATGTACAACATAAGTATCAAGAGAATGTCAGAGCGCAGCAGCTGTTTAGTCACGTAGCATCTGCGTGTAGCACACAGCTGCTGTCTGAGGCAAGGACTGACCCAAAATTATGTGTCCCCGTTGTGCGATGCGCCGATAGGCGCTCAGTCTCGGTACTTTTAGCTAAAATCGATAAAAATTGGCTAAAAAATTGAACAATCTTAATGTTTAGTGAAAAATGACGAAAATTTTCATTTTTTAACCAATATTGGGCCAGTTCTTGCCTCAGAGAGCAGCTGCTGCGTGACTAAACAGCTATTGCGCGCTGCGGCGCAGCTGCTATTTGATCCACGCAGCAGCTGGTTGGGCCACGCAGCAGCTGCTGTCTGAGGCAAGGACTGGCCCATTGCACCTCGATCCGTATTTTGAACGTTGTCAAAAAACTTTAATATTTTTTATATGAAAAAATGTTCTTTTTATAAGAAGATGAATCATCTTTCTTCTTCTTTCTTCGCTGCCACAAAATTGTAATGCTTATCAGCAATAAACATCTATAGACTAGTCATGTCTTCTCTTCGGTTTTAATACCAAAATTATCTCGGGTTTTAATCCCAGTTTAGACTAAAATAATCCGGCCGATTTGCGGTGATGGTTCTTAATAATCGATGCCCTGGGGAAACAGTACCCCTCATTGAACACGTATGACCTCAATTCAATATCTATGAGCATAGCTGAACAAGGGGTTACTATATCCCCCCCCCATTTCGTCTTTTTGCCAAAAGGATACAGTATCCCTTCTTGTTCAGCTATGTTTAGGGTGCCAGTACCCTCCCCCTTGTACAGCTATGGGAAGGGTCCCCTGCGACCATGTCGTATTTAGGGCGTCAGTACCCCCCTCCTTGTACAGCTATGTCTATGAGGAAGGCCCCTTAGGGATCAAAAACTTTCATCGCATCTTGTAGAATAAAAAAAGTGAATAAGTCGAAATTTATAAATAAAATTTTTAATAAGAACATAAACACTACAATATCATTTTATAATTAGTTAATTTCAGGCTTAAAACCTACATAGTAACAAGAATTTGTTTTTTCAAAGTAGCTAAAACCATCGGGGCATTCTCCTTGTGTCGGGAAGATTTCTGTTGGATCAATCGGGATTGTAGTAGTAGAACCCGGACATGAGAACGAACTTAGAAACACTTCGCATATAGAATTATAGTTTGTAACAATCGACGACGTATACCATAACGATGTTTGTGTTTTCATATATGTCGCCAGATTATTGTCCGTTTTCGGCTCACCTAGACATTTATAACAAGTTTATTCTTTATCCTACCTGGTCCCCAACTAACGAATGAGAAATTGCCATAATCTGACCATATCCAGTTGATTGGATCCGGCCATTTGATACCACCTAGCCAAAAAGTTGTATCGGTTCCAAAAGCTGTTTCAGCTATTCCACGCAAGTATTTGTTAGTAAAAGCATCTCCGATAGAACTCAAATGTCCACCGAGTGCCGCACATTGTTTTTCGGCAGTAAACCAATTTGTAGTACCAACCATCACTTTGTAGCAACGACTGCCATCCAAACTATCGACATATCCTACTGGACAATTACACAAAACATGTTGTAGAAAAATTGCAAAAATAAATATTTTAAGCAACATGTTTGAGACAGTCTAACAATGAAAAATGATTTTCATGTATGGTTTTGTCATGATATAACCAAAAGTTTCTTATCACTATATACATTATGGCACAGAGTCTTAATAGCTGATAATTTTTAGTTAAACACCCATACCAATTGACGTTTATTCTTCCACATTAGAATTTAGTCTTTGTTGTGGTCATGTGATGTTTCGAAACTTTTATATGTTTTTGAGGATTTCTCCGGAAATACAAAGCCAATCCTGATAGTTTTGGTGTCGCTAGAAAGCTGGATATCGTAGCAATCGAATGACACCAAAATCATGCCATAACTCTTTCTGGTTGCGGAGTTATTGCATAATTAGTAAAAATGACGACTTTTTCGACATTTTTTTACTAATTATGCAATAACTCCTCAACCAAAAAGAGTTATGGCATGATTTTGGTATCATTCGATTGCTACGATATCCAGTTCTCTAGCGACACCAAAACTATCAAGATTGGCTTTTTATTTCCGAAGAAATCTTCAAAAATATATAAAAGTTTCGAAACATCACATGACCCTTTGCTGTTCGTGCTTTTGTTAAAGGGGGACTGACTTTTGCAACTGGATCACCGACGAAAAAAAAAGACATTTCTAGGGGTAATTTTATGCGAAAAATCGATTGCGCGCATTCCCGAAGCGTGAAAATGCTTCTTTGACCCTGATTCAGGGAAATAGATGTGTGTATTGAAGCGAAAATCGAAAAATTTTGAAATTTCTCCCTCAAAATCATATTTCTGGGGGTAATTTCATGCGGAGAATCGATTGCGCACATTCCCGAACCTTGAAAACGCTTCCTTGACCCTGATTATGGGAAGGAATCAGTGTATTGAAGCGAAAATCAAAAATTTTTGGATTTTTATGAGAAAACCGTCGATTCTTAGGTTTTTCTAGGCGGGGAATCAATTGCGCACATTCCCGAAGCTTGAAAATGCTTCCCTGACCCTGATTCAGGGAAATGAGTGTTTGTATTGAAGCGAAAATATGAAAATTTTGGATTTTTCTTCTAAAATCATCGTTCTAAGGGTTATTTTATGCGAGAAATCGATTCAGCGCATCCCCGAAGTGTCAAAATGCATCCTTGACCATCGTCCTTGAAAAATTATGTTTCTACCACAACGCATCGGGGATGCGCTGAATCGATTTCTCGCATAAAATAACCCTTAGAACGATGATTTTAGAAGAAAAATCCAAAATTTTCATATTTTCGCTTCAATACAAACACTCATTTCCCTGAATCAGGGTCAGGGAAGCATTTTCAAGCTTCGGGAATGCGCGTAATAGATTCTCCGTCTAGAAAAACCTAAGGATCGACGGTTTTCTCATAAAAATCCGAAAATGTTTGATTTTCGCTTTGATCAATTTTCCGACATGTTGTCTAGCGTTATCATCTTGTTGGATGATCTTGTTCTTATCAGGTCTCTTTACACCCACTGCTTCAACCACGCAGTCGAGTTGCCGGTCATAGTGACGTGTACATTCGAATCCAGTAACTCCTATGGATCCTTCTCTATCCTACCGCACAGAAAGCATTCTCTGTTTAGGGTGCAAAAAAACCAAGGACCAAGTGATAGAACTGAATAGAATATCTGTGATAGGAGATGTCTCATTATCTGCTTCTGAGCCTGGAGAAGTTGTTATACGACGAAACGTCGCGAATAAAATTATTCCATAAGTGCTATCGCTAGTGATATCTTGGTCTACCAATACCTTGTTACTTTATTCAAAGAACATTAGATGCGAGAAATTTACCCTGTATCATACCAACTTATCAAATGGATGATTACGAAAAAGTTAGATCCGACGGATGGCGTTTCATCGTACGACGTTTTAAAAATCGACAAAGATTTGATTTTTGGAGAATTATGGTGCATTAAGATAGACCACTTTAAAATTTATTTTCGTTCGTAAAATTTAATTTCTCAAATAGGTATAAAATTTCGAAAATTTTGAGAACTTTTTTTTATCCTTTTAGTCCTTATTGAAATCCACTGATCGGCGTGTCAGTAAAGCTAACATAATTCTGTTGTGATCCCTGTAGTTCGATTAAAACGATGGTGTTAACCGTTTGGAGAACTGGTTTTGGTACATATAAGGTTACCTAAAATTCATTTTTACCATCCAAATCTTATGATCTTACTTGTGGACCCATAGTTGGCCAATATCTACCCAAGTTGTATCCATTGATGAAAAGTTGTCCTTTTGTCCAACCAGTTGGGTCGAAAAAGGTGTCTTCGATTTGATTTGCAGTGAATTTGCCGGTATAAACTCCAAGTGGTTGAGTACCTGGAAGGACTTGTTTGTCAAAAGTATCGAAAAGAGAGTTTGTTAGAGAGTCTACTGAAGATTGTGTAAGATTTACTCCACAAGCAACCCAGTTTTGGAGTGGTACATTGTCTAACGTGACATTGAAAAGTCCCTAAATTAATCGATATAAACTTGGATTGAATGGCGAATGCTAAAATCAAACGAAAACGAGAGATCTTGTTATTAAAGGACCAGTCTAGTAATTTACAACCATGAAAAAATATGAAAAAATGGTATATTCGGAAAGATCATGAAAAATGGAGTATTTTTTGTTTTTACCGCATGTTCTGAATCGTTGTAGTTTTCGAGATAATTGCGTTTGAATTTGTTACAAGCTCTTCGCTGTAATACACAAACTTTTTTGAGTTTTTTGCGGAAAAATCGATTTTTGCATCAATTTTTTAAATTTTCATAAAATGAACATTGTAGCAATTTTTTATAGCTAAATGAGACGAACAAAATGACACCAAAATTATCCAATTTGAACATTGTTTTGGGTTATTGAAACGAAAACATGAATCAGAATTTTCGTTTCAATAACCCAAAACAATGTTCAAATTGGATAATTTTNAATTTCAAACGCAATTATCTCGAAAACTACAACGATTCAGAACATGCCGTAAAAACAAAAAATGCTTCATTTTTCATGATCTTTCCGAATATATCATTTTTTCATATGGTTGTAAATTACTGGACTGGTCCTTTAAGCCTAAGCTTAGGTTTAGGCTTAAGCCTAGGTTTAAGCCTAAGCTTTTAGCCTAAACCAAAGCTTAAGCAAAAGATGAAAAATTGATTTTTTTTTGTTTCAGCCTGGGGGTAGTGCATAAGTACCGCCACTCGATCATTGTGGTTCAACTTTTTTTATATTTCTCTCGCTGAAACGGACTTTACCTCCACCATTGATGCTTTGTTGCATAGCAAAATATTCGTCCGTAGAGTTGTTATTCCATTGAACCCCAAAATCTACAGTTTTAAAAGTGCCTGGGATATGACCACATTTTACTGTCGTATTTCCATTTTTTCCAGCTGGGGGATCGGCTAAAAATTCTTCATACAGGTCGAAAAATTCAACTTACTTGTATATAAAACCACATCGTTTCCTAAATTGTTGCGGAACAAATCTCTCAAAAATATCGTATAGTTGTAATTGCAATCACCCCACATCCCATATTCATTCTCTATCTGGACCATTATTATTGGACCGCCATTTTGGTATAGATAAGATTTTATTATAGGAAGAAGGGTGTTATAAAAGTTTTGAATAGCATTTAAGTAGCTAAAATAAAGAATGTTCGTGGTCAAGTGGCTAGAGAGTAAGAAACAACATCCAACAGTTGCTGGTTCGATCCCCCTGCTCTTGACTTTTTATATTTTTTATTTTGGCTAATTTTTGGTAAATAGGGTTTTTTCTAGTTGTTGAATTTCAAAAATGACGTTAGTTTTTGTACAAAAAAATTTTCTTTTTTTTATGCCATCAGCTTTTGTCGTATATGCCAAAAAAAGGCGACTGTTGAATCGAAATTAGTACGATGGTTGGTCGAAATCGAAAACTACAATGTTCGAATTGTGCATATTGCTAGGAAACAAAACACTTTGGCTGAAGCAATTTTTAGAATGTTAGAAGATCAACCAGAAGCTTTGATTCCAAATGATACTGATCTTGAAGATATTGTGGAATTTCCGAAAATTTCGTGTCGAAATTATCGTGTCGAAGTTATCGTGTCGAATTTATGTGTCGAAATTATCGTGTCGAAGTTATCATGTAGAAGTTATCATGTCGAAGTTATCATTATGTGTCGAAATTATATACACCCGATTGTCTTGAAAAATTTCTTTTTCAAGTGATTCGCGTCCCCAAATGTCGCGTCCGAAATGTTAGCCTCCAAATGTCCGATTACTCACTCGGTATTATAAGTTCTCAACTTGATCCCTTCATATTTGATTAACCACCATGGGAAGCATCCAAATTCCCATTCACCGCAAATGTATGGTCCAGCACGAAGAATCACATTCAACTCATATTGTTGAGCCAAAGCTAAAAATCTTGTTATGTTGTTCTTGCCGGAAAAGTCGAATCTAAAATTTCTTGTTCATTTGAGTGGAAATGTGGCACTATAACTTTCGCCACGTTTCATGTTCGCCACGACAACTTTCGCCACGTTGTCAAAAAACTATAACTTTCGCCACGTTCGTGTCAATATACATATTTATTGCAAATCAGGCAACTCAATTAGTCCGAAATTAAATGTTTATTGACACGAGAGTAGCGAAAGTTATCGTGGCGAAAATGACATGGCGAAAGTTAGCGTGGTGAGATTCGTGGCGAAAGTTATAGTGCCCGAAATGTCCACCTACTGTCCCTCGAAAGGCTCATGCTCATTCCATGCCACATAGACTTGAATCGCATTTAAACCGGATGCCCGGACCCTACTTAAACGATCTTCCCATTGATCGGGATGGATGCGAAAGTAGTGAATTTCGCCCGAGATATAACGAAATGGTTTCCCATCTTTTAGAAATTGTTGATTTGGAATATCTACCGTAAAAGTTCCGCCATCGACGGAATTAACAAGTAAATGTAGAATGAATGATATAAGACACAAATAGAGCTTCATGAGGTTGACCCTATAGAGCATTTATCAATTTGATTTTTACTGATAGCTAACACGTTGGAATGATGCCTCTTTTATATCGCTTTTTGTAGTATGTATATTGGTTGAATTTTCATATACAACGTATCATATATAACACTTGGTGAAAAAAATTTTGTGTAAAAAGTACACGAAGGTACAAGGTGTTCAATAACTTACTCACGTATTTTAAAAGCTCGCCAAAAATCGAGTTTAAGTCCATTTCAGTCGCTCAATAGCTCATTCGATAGCCATCGTCACCAAATTTTGTTAGTAAAAAAACTACGGAAAAAGAGCGAATTTTCGAAATTTTAGAGCCAAAATACTGGAAATTTGCACTTTTTGCACAGCCCCAAATATAATCAATTTTCAAAAAGCCCCTAAAACGTTTCAAATCGCCTAAATTTTTTGCACTCGGGAGTTTTCGACCACGGGGAACACGAATCCGCCATTAGTTTTTGTCCTAGACTTCGGGAATATGATCAAAAAATGGTTTACAAAGAGGTACCTCATAATAGGTAAAACCCCCCCCCCCTTTTTGGGTTTTACCTTCGTATGTAGTACCCCAAGGAAGGACCAAGGTATGTGCAAACATCAACATACATGGAATCCATAAACAAATGTATATGCAAACATCAACATACATGGAATCCACAAATAAATGTATGTGCAAACATCAACATACATGCATATCAATCTAAAGCCATGTGTCTACAAATGTACTTGTAAACATCGATAAGAATACAAGGAAAATTATAATTTTATACGTTCTTTACAGGGTTATAGTTTTTTTCATCAAGTGTTCTTGATCTTTAAATACAAACGCTTAACGATTTTTACGTCGCTATTTAGAATGTACTTTTCACATTGTGTATGAAAATTCAACCAATATACATACTAAAAAAGCGATATAAAAGAGGCATCATTCCAATGTATTAGCTAACAGTAAAAATCAAATTGATAAATGCAATATAGAGTCAACCCTATGAAGCTCTATTTTTGTCTTATATCATTCATTCTACATTTACTTGTTCATTCCGTCGATGGCGGAACTTTTACGGTAGATATTCCAAATCAACAATTTCTAAAAGATGGGAAACCATTTCGTTATATCTCGGGCGAAATTCACTACTTTCGCATCCATCCCGATCAATGGGAAGATCGTTTAAGTCGAGTCCGAGCATCGGGTTTAAATGCGATTCAAGTCTATGTGGCATGGAATGAACATGAGCCTTTCGAGGGACAGTAGGTGGAATTTCGAGCACTATAACTTTCGCCACGAATCTCGCCACGCTAACTTTCGCCACGATAACTTTCGCCACTTTCGTGCCAATAAACATTTAATTTCAGACTAATTGAGTTCCCTGATTTGCAATGAATATGTATATTGACACGAACGTGGCGAAAGTTACAGCTCTACCAATTGTGACAATGTCACAAAAAGTGACAAGTTTGTCACTTTTCTGACAGTCTATTTTTTTGACAACGTGGCGAAAGTTGTTGTGGCGAACATGAAACGTAGCCAAAGTTATAGTGCCACATTTCGACTCAAATGAACAAGAAATTTTAGATTCGATTTTTCCGGTAAGAACAACATAACAAGATTTTTGGCTTTGGCTCAACAATACGAGTTGA
>OZJO01017629.1:0-18115 GCA_900406225.1 Acrobeloides nanus | reverse complement strand
TCGAGAATGCACGCAATCGATTTCCCGCCTAGAAAAACCTAAGAATCGACGGTTTTCTCATAAAAATCCGAAAATGTTTGATTTTCGCTTCAATACACCCACCACCTTCCCTGAATCAGGATCAAGGACGCGTTTTCAGGGTTCGGGAATGCGCTCAATCGATCCCTCGCTATCGAAAACGGGGGTATTCGCGAAAAAACGTCCTGATTTATACAAAAAAATAACTTTTTCCTTTGATATACTTTATATGTATTACTATGGGGTATGTAAAATACTTATTTTTTTTATAGCTCGAAAAATAGACAGTAACTCTTCAAACTGCTTTTTTAAAAGTTGTTCCTGGGATCATAATCTACTAATCTACAATTTGTTTTTTCCGATTTCTCTGTCAACCACTTTTCAACATGCCGTGCACCCCACACCACACCAACCACACCGCCACATCACACCACCCGGGTGGTGTGGTGTGGACCACACTTCCCAACTCTGGTACTGTCGCGGACAGGGTTTCTAAATTTACTTAAATTTAAGTAATTTACTTAAATCGGACCCCAATTACTTATAATTAAACATAAGGGGAACTCTTATGATTGTTCAAAATTTTTGGACCTGAGCCCCCTCCGAAATTTCGGAGCTCCTACGGCTCTAAAAACATGTACTTATTTTTTACTTAAATTTGTGATGTTCCGACTTAAATTTACTTAAATTTGGTCCTCAAAAACTTAAATTTGAAAATTTCATTTAGAAACCCTGGTCGCGGATATCGCGATAAAAACAAATAAAATTGTGATTAAACGAGAAATGTCTGTTTGTTTGTGTCACCGAATTTTGTAACCTTAAGTCCAATCGCGTTGGACTTAAGGTTACAAGACTTAAGGTTACGTTACGGCTTAGATTTTGGAAAGAGCTTGGTAAGAGAAGAAAAACGACACCAAAATCATGGGGTATCCCCTCTGGAAAAAATTAAAAATTCAATTTTTCATTTTTGCCTTTTCAGCTTAGGTATTTTGGTCAGAAACCCGTTGCCTTCATGGTGCAGTTAATAAAGCATTAGTTTTGCAGTCGGAAAGGCGCAGGTTCGATCCCCGTCTACGCCTAAATATTTTTGCTTTTCAATAAATGTTCTTTTTTTGAAAAAAAAGCGAAAAATTGGATAGAAATTGAAAAATTCGAAAAAACTGAAAAAAATTTGAAAAATTATAAAAAATTTTTAAAAATTCGAAAAAAGTGTAAAAAAATCGAAAAGAATCGAAAAAAATTGAATAAATTCGAAAAAATAGAAAAATTTTTAAAAATTCGAAAAAATTGAAAAAAATCGAAAAGAATCGAAAAAATTGAAAATTTTTTTAAAAACTCGAAAAAAGTGTAAAAAGTTGGAAAAAAATTGAAAGGAATGGAACAAATTGAAAATTTTTTTAAAAATTCGATAAAAGTGTAAAAAAATCAAAAAAATTGAAAAGAATCGAAAAAATTGTAAAAAATTGAAAAAAATTGAATAAATTCGAAAAAAATTGAACCGAAAAAATGCAAAAATGTTTCGGACGATCCCTTGAGCGCCAAAAGCGCTCGGTCTCCCGGTTCTAAAATTGTGATAAAAGTTTTTTAATAGATTTTTGATCTTGTAATTTTCTCGAAAAATGATATGATGTGAGTCATGTTTCAAGTGCATATTTTTGTGTTGTATTTTCATTTCTTTGCCTCTAGAAAAGAAATAGCGCTAAATTTTATGCTTAAATTTTGTATGATATTTTTTGTCTGTCTAGCCTCCTAGAAACTATAAAAGGAGGCGGTTTTTTCCATTTTTGAAGCTTTTTCGCCGAATAAAAGCTTCTACTCAAGGACCTTGCCACAACGCTACAATTCGTTCGATAAGGACCATTTTTTTGCCTGATCTAATTGCATTCTCGTCAGGTACTCTCGTTTCAAGCTTTTGTATGAACTTTTATACCTTTGATAAACTTGTGCTCATCTTGATTTTCAATGACGACTAAACTAGAATTCATGGCTGAGCACGTTTGCAAAGCGACATCATGGATTATTTTACTTTCGTTGTAAATAACCTAAATGAATTTATAGAGCTTATGGAAATTTGTTTACATAATAACACATATTATATCTTTCACCGTAGAGGTTTTTCAACTCATAACGAGTCCAGCCTTCATCACATTGGAGATCTGAAATATAAAGGTTTTTCTAAAAAATCAAAATCACTCGAATCGTTGTTAACATTGCCATTATTTCCTCTGCTAATAATGTTTGTTGAATTCTTTTGACAAATCGCTCCGGAGAAAAGTGAATAACAAGACTGTCGAATTAGATCGGTGCCAACCCAAAATGAAGTTAGATCATAATACAAGTCAAACCACCAAGTTGAAACAAGTAGGAAAGATTGAATAGTGGTAGTTTTGTCGGTGTCAACCACCAATATTGTGCAAGACGGAGTTTCTTGATCAACTATTGGATGGTGCATAGCCAATTTTGGCATGAATCTAGCCCATTTAAAAAAATCTACAACGCTGCCATCAAGCCAGTTCCATTCGAATGTGCGGTTGAACTCCATAAGGCCGATCCAAAGCGCATAGAATGACGTGTTGGTTTTCGGCAAAGATCGAGCCATACCTATATAAGATGAGGCGCAATAAAGTATTTCAGTACTTACCCATAAGAAAGTTGTTATGAGCTTCCCCATGAACGGACGTCAACGTTGCATTCATGGATTTACATGTTTTGACGGCATCAAACAAGTTCATGTCTTTGAGGATGATCTAAGTTTAAAAGTGTAACATGTTAATGCTAGCTTTAAACTTAGGATTAGGTTTTAAGTTTATTCTTACAAACGAGATTACCCTAGCAGGGTTGTCGCAAACTCGAACTCGATAAACTCGATTATTTTGAGACTCGATAAACTGGAACTCGAAAAAATAATCGAGTTTTCGAGTTTTGAAGAAGGAGTCATTCACATATCACGTGATCAAATATTTAACATTTTTAGACCCCCCCCCTTCCCTACCGTGATCATGATCAACTTTTTTCTTTAAAAAATAGGCATTTTTATGTAAAAATGGAAATTTTTTCGATTTTGGCAATTTTATTATAAATTATTCACAAATTTTGGCCAAAAACATAAGGAGGACCATTAGGAAATCAAATTACAAATCATTAATTTTTAATGTAAAAAATAAGCATACTAAACTCGAACTCGAAAACTCGATATTTTTGAAACTCGAACTCGATAATTTTTATGAGTCGCGACAACCCTGTACCCTAGCTGTTAATCTCAGATCCATAAAAAAGTTAAGGAGCTGCTAGACGAAAGAGATATGGAATATGGATGCTTAGAAGATCACAAGCTGAGTCGATAGTCCAGTGGATAGGAAGCGCGCTCTCTAGGACGACAACATCAACCCCCATTTTTGTACATTCGATCCCCAGCGAAGCCAGCTTCTTTATTAAAAGTTACTTTATAGCATTTGTTGGTGCTGTTAAAATAAGTCCAACCAGACTCGCAAAATATTGAAGAATCCGTATCCGGCACAGCATATTGTTTTGGGGGTAGTGGACAAACAAATGTTGGCAATGGGCAAGAAACCGAAACGTCATCTGATGGACATTCTATAGCCGTAGATTTTCGGCTATAATAATTTTCCATTAGAGAAGAAACGTTTGTAGAAGAAGGTATAGATGTAGTTGTTGTTGAGTTGTTCGGTTCTTTTCTCTGCACAGGGCTTTTCTTACAGATTGTTCTTTCTAGTGGACTGTCGCAATTCGTCATAACAATGTGTCCATTATAAGCGAAATTAGTCGATGGCCCGTAACTTAATGCAGCGCATAGTGTATTGTATACCACTCGTCCAAACGGTGGCCATGTGGCCCTATACCATTTAAAATAATCCGCTGGCCTTCCATCAGGAAATCGCCAAACACCGGAACTGTTATGATCAGTCAAGCCAATAAAAAAGTAAAGGTATACAGAAGAACTCATATCCACTTCTGTCTGGTTGACCATGGCTAAAATCTTGGAAGTTTTGAAATTCTTAAGGCTGACAAGGGAACCTTCAGACATGTGAAATCGATTTTTCGCCAATATTAGTAGGAAGTTGTTAGGCTGGGTCTACTTATTAAAAAAATGTTTTTGGTTTGGGTGCCTGAAGCTTCGTTGCGGAGATATTGGCACGAAAACTTTTATACAATTACAACTTATTAAATTTAACATCTCTAAACAATATTTGGAAGTATGGTCGAGTGGTAAATGACTCGCCTGACAGTCGAAAGATAAAATTTTAAAATTTATGCAAAGAAAAATTGCCGCATAAGAGAATCGAACCTGACGTTCTTTCGACTGTCAGGCGAGTCATTTACCACTCGACCATACTTCAATATTGTTTAGAGATGTTAAATTTAATAAGTTGTAATTGTATAAAAGTTTTCGTGCCAATATCTCCGCAACGAAGCTTCAGACACCCAAACCAAAACATTTTTTTAATAAGTAGACCCAGCCTAACAACTTCCTACTAATATTGGCGAAAAATCGATTTCGCATGTCTGAAGGTTCCCTTGTGAGTTCAAACTTGTGAAAAAGATTGAAAAATCGCTTAATTTTACCTGATTTGCAATAAGACTTGTTATTGAAACGAAAATTTTAAACTTTAAATTTTCGTTTCGATAACAAATTCAAATCAGGTAAGTTAGCCGCCTTTTCACAGGCTTGAACGCAGCCTAAAAAATAGACTCCAATATTTGCGGAAATTTTTCAAATTTTCCGCTTAGGATTTCTGATCTCAAAATATTTTTTAGTTATACTAGTTTGATCTACTAGCTGCAAAATGATGTAATGAAAGGATTGATCTTAAAGGGGGGACTGACTTTTGCGGCAAGTTCGGGTGGAAAAAAGTTTTTTTTAAACTTTTTTTCAAAAAACACTTTTCTAGGAGTAATTTTATGCAAAAAATCGATTGTGCGCATTCCCGAAGCGTGAAAATGCTTCATTGATCCTGATTCAGGGAAATAGATTTGTGTACTCCGCTCACCACTTAATCTTCCTCTTTTGTCCTATGAGCAGTAATTGAACTGTAGCTGTGACATTCTGTAGTGTATTAGCTCGAAATGTTATGCTCTGTATATGTTACCGTCAAAGCTGGGAATCCGGTAAAATTGAGAATTCTCAACATTGCCGGATTCTCAGGTTTGACGGAAACAATACACAGCATCTCTTCAAAGTGTATTTCTACACTATACTACATTTCTACGAGTTTTAAAAATGCACTAGATTTCGACCACTACAGAACTTTCACTGCCTATGGCTTACTTAATAAGAAATCTAATTCATTTTGATTTTCAATATAAACTAAGGTGGCATTCATAGATTCGCAAGCCTGAACAGCATCAAAATAATCCGTGTTCTTTTGATAAACCCACTAAAATTAAATCAAATTTCATGTTCTATATATAGAGTAGAAATATTTTGCCCAAAAAGCAGATTTTGTCGACAAATTCTGGCTAGAAAAATATCAAATAAAATCTGTTTTTTGGACAAGCTCTTTTTCACACAACCTTTTTGCCTTTTTTAATAAAACTTAATTAATACCACGAAAGATTTGAAAAATTTCGAATGATTCGTTATAATAGTTAAATTTTATTGAAAATTAGGCAATTATAAGACTGAGAAATATTTTACTTTATATCTCAATGGGCAAAACAGTGTAAGGAAACAAGATGTTTGTTTTGTTTTTGGACGTTCAATTCATTCAAAAATTTATGAAACACTTGAAATAAATTTTTTGTAACCCTATGAAAGCTCGGAAATAAATTTTTTTTTAATTACTGATTTGTTTATTTATATATTTTTTTGTTTTAGTTTAAATATGAAGCTTCAAAAGCAAAACAAACGCCGCGTTTCTTTGAGCTGCCTTAAAACTACCCATTATTATTTGTTTATACAGGGTGAATTAATAACGTGGTCCTCATTAATTCTGTATTTAAAAATAAGGATTTTCTTCATAACAGAAATTTTTTCACAAAAATTGATGCACAAAGCTGTTTCTTAGATCACGAGTAACAAATTTGATATCATCATTGCGAAAATTTTCAATTAATAAACGGAACCGAGCGCCTCCTAGCGCTCTTATTTCGTAGTATCTAAGTTCTGTTATGAGCTTGGCTTTCCTCTAAGATTGTTCTATCGATCTAAGCCTTCGGATGAGATCCGTACCGAATTCGAGAACTTTATTTCGGGATATAAATCTCATATTCAATTAGAATTTCGAGGGAAATGAAGAGGAAGAAGCGCAAAGAAACGCGGCGTTTGTTTTGCTTTTGAAGCTTCATATTTAAACTAAAACAAAAAAGCATACAAATAAACAAATCAGTAATTAAAAAAATTTATTTCCGAGGTTTATAGAGTTACAAAAAATTTATTTCAAGTTTTTCCTAGATTTTTGAACTCTTATTTCAAGTGTTTCATAAATTTTTGAATGAATTGTACGTCCAAAAACAAAACAAACATCTTGTTTCCTCACACTGTTTTGCCCATTGAGATATTTCATGTGTTTCATAAAACTGCGAAGCAGTTTCTAGTTTAAACAGCATTTTGATACTCTATCGTTATCGTTTGCCAAGAAAAATATTATGACCATTTTAATCGAATTTTCGAGATTTTTGATCATAAACTACTTTATAATTGTCATCCCAAAAATAATAATATTAATGACACTTCGCGGTCGAAATTTGACAGTGTAGAAAAAAGTTACAATCTATTTTAGCTAATTTATATAAAAAGTAGGGATTTTTAGCGAAAAAATCGATTTTTAACCCCCAAAACT
Organism: Acrobeloides nanus; assembly: GCA_900406225.1. Classification (NCBI taxonomy): domain Eukaryota; kingdom Metazoa; phylum Nematoda; class Chromadorea; order Rhabditida; family Cephalobidae; genus Acrobeloides; species Acrobeloides nanus. The sequence goes on along the minus strand of OZJO01017629.1, from coordinate 11,297 downwards.
ATTTTTTTTGTTGAAAAAAGCTCGACGTCATCGTCTGCAAGACGGTTTTCTGCGTTTATTAAAAAAAAAGAGAAAAAAATTATGTGTAGATTGTGTTGTGAGAAAACAACCTTGTGAAAGATTCATCTTAAGTATTTTCTATGAAAAACGGGGGTTTTTTCGATAATTCGACCGCTTAGATGGATTTTCCCGTGAAAGTGATGTTCTACAAAGTTGTTCCTCATAAAATTTGGCGACGAATGACATCTCGCTGTCGAAATTTGACTGCATAGAAAAAAGTTGTAGCCGATTTTATGCTATTTTCTACTAAACTTGAGTTTTTTTTATCGAAAAGTCGATTTTTGACCGCTTAGATGAATTTTCTCGGGAAAGTGATGTTCTACATTGTTGTTCCTCATAAAATTTGGCGACGAAATGACACCTCGCAGTCGAAATTTGATTGTGTAGAAAAAAAGTTATAGTCGATTTTATGCTAATTTCTATGAAAAGTGGGGTTTTTAGCGAAAAAATTGTTTGTTAACCTCCAAAAATATTTTTTTTGAAACAACGTCATGGTCTGCAAGCCTCTTTTCTGCGTCTATTAAAAAAATTATGTATAGATTTTGAGAAAGCATCCTTAATAAAAATTTACCAAAAGTCTATTATTCGTTTTATGACATTTATTTACTTTTTTAAATGGAAATCCCTAACATCGGCCTATATTTGAAAGCTCTTGGTCTGAAAAAATTCAAGCAAAAAAATTTCTATCTATCAACTTGCAAAAGTTATTATCAAAAAACGCCTAAAATGGGATAGGAACCCCCAAAAGCAAAACAAACGTACGCATCCCATGGGGGATGCGTTAAATAAATGTACAGTTTTTGAGAAAATGTAGCTTAACCATGACTCACCAAAAGTCGTATATTCGTTTTTATCGAAAAAATCGATTTTTTGACTCTAAAAATGATTTTTCTCGGGAAAGTGATGTTCTACAAAGTTGTTCCCCATAAAATTTCGAGATGAAATGTCACCTTATGGTCGACTTTTGACTGTCAAAATTATGGCCATTTTAAGCGGTTTTTGTGAAAAAAGCGATACTTTTAACAAAAAATGGACCAAAAAAAATCAAAAATGATTTTTTTTCTCGAAAAAACGCCACGTCATTTTCTTGGTACTACTTCTCTAAAGTTATTCGCGCAAAAAGTAATTAAAATAAATGTACAGTTTTTTTGAAATGTGGCTTAATCATGACTCACAATAAGTCGTTTATTCGTTTTTATCGAAAAATTGCTCAAAAATGATTTTTGACACCTTAGATGAATTATTCTGGAGAAAGTGATGTCCTACAAAGTTGTTCCTCATAAAATTTTGCGATGAAATGATACCTTGCAGTTGATTTTTGATTGTTAAGAAAAAAGTTTTCGACATTTATATGCAAATTTCTATGAAAAGTAGGGATTTGATCGAAAAAATCGATTTTTGACCTCAAAAATGATTTTTCCCAGGAAAGTGATGTTCTACAAAGTTGTTGCTCATAAAATTTCGCAGTGAAATAACACCTCGCAGAAAAAATTTGACCATGCAGAACAAGAAGTTATGGTCGATTTTATGCTAATTTCATGAAAAGTAGGGGTTTTTATTAAAAAATTGGTTTTGATCGCTTAGAAGAATTTTACCGCGAAAGTTATGTTCTACAAAATTGTTCCTCGTAAAATGTGGCGGTAAAATATCACCTCGATGAAAAAATTTGACCATGTAGAAAAAAAGTTATGGTCGATTCTATGCAAGTTTCTTATGCATTTTTATGAAAATTGTGATTTTTAGTGAAACAATCGATTTTTGACCACTTGGATGATTTTCCCGCGAAAGTGATGTTCTACAAAGTTGTTCCCCATAAAATTTGGCTGTGAAATGACGCCTCGCGGAAAAAATTTGACGTGTTTAAAAAAAGTTATGGTCGATTTTATGCAAGTTTCTTATGCATTTCCTATGAAAAGTGTGATTTTTAGAGAAAAAATCGATTTTTAACCCCCGAAAATAGAAAAGTCGATTATTCGTTTTATGACCATTTATGACCGTTTTTTTTCAAAAATCATGCTGTAATTTTTTTCCTATCCAAAAAACATACCATAGTGTCTTTATAAAAAATTTTGCTCGTTCTCTTAGCATTCCAGAATGCCCAAGATCATAGCGCTAGCATTTATAGTTGTTGAGATGTCAACATTTTTTATAGCAACACTCATATAACGCTACGGTCTTGGACTTGGCTAATTTTACCAACTTCAAAACTCATTTCCAAAAAATCGGTAAATCCATTTCCTTTGAGCGATGGTTTTTTGAAAGGCCATGAGTGAAAGTATTAGAAACCGTTTTTAAAGGCAGGCCTGAGTCCATTTTACCAGAGTACGTGGTCAATATACAAAATTTGGGGGGTAAAAAAACGTGTTTTTTTTTCACAAATCATGCTGTAATTTTTTTTCTTATCGAACAACATACCATAATGTCTTTATAAAAAATTTTGCTCGTTATCTTAGCATTCCAGAATGCCCAAGATCATAGCTCTAGCATTTATAGTTTTTGAGATATCAGCGTATTTATAGGAACTACCAAGAAAAACTATGAAAAAAGTGACTAATAGTGCTGTACAAATATCGAATATTGAAATCCACCGAAATTTTGCTATTTTCTTAATTAGAATAATCAAATATAATGGAAAAATAACTTTCCAGACCACACAGAAGACTTTTGGAAAAAGGTACCTCTCAAGGGTCGATCCTTAGAAAAATCGCCTTTTAAGTACCTAGTGAGTGATTAATAAAAACGTAAAAATTAGGTTCCGTGCCTTTATACTTGTAGAGAAATCGATTTTTGGCATAAAATCGGCATCCGGACCATTTTAGTATTTCTATCATAACTTTTTTTTCTATAAATGCGTTTCTCACAATTTAAAGCACGTTTTTATTGCCCATTGTTGCCCTTTCCAAAAACACCAAAACAGAAAAAAAGTCAGCAAAAAGTTATTTGCAACAGTTTTGGAATGATGGGCCCATTTTAGATCGTTGGAAAGATGGAATTCCTAGATCACGTGCAGTATTTTTCGGTGTGAGGGTGTGCCCATTGAGGATATAGGAATGTTTTTTCGTTATAAGTGGAAGGAGTAGCATTTAGTTTCATTAAGTTTGAACCCATTGGATAAGAAGTAGAGTGACAATTTATCAATAAATTATGAAGCAAACCAAACTTTTGAGGCCCATTTTTGTGAACGATATATGCTTTGAGATCGTCAGCAAAAAGTTTGATTTTTACAGAGTCACAAAGACAAAAATCACATATGTAAGAAATATAGATATGAAGAGAAGTGAACCAAGGACTGAGCCTTGGGGGACCCCACTAAGAACAGGTTTTTCTAAAGACAAATTTTCATTAATTTTGACGGAAAATTTTCGATTTAAAAGAAAATTTTTTGCCAGGGAAAGTCTGATAAAGGTCTAGTTTTTGTCAGATTTTATCCGTCGCTACACACACAGACCGAATTGAGATTAACTTCAGAATAACAAGAAGTGTCTTCAAAGCGTTATCATAAGGAATAATTCCTGTTTTTTATGGAATTATTGTAAATTCGATTTGTGTGTATCTATATGTCGTACGCGGCAACTTACTAGATAACACATGTCTTTCGTTTGATTGAGAATATTTACAACTCCATATCGTGTCCAACCTTGATCACATTCAAATTCTAAGATTTTATGATTTTTATAAAATCTTTTTTTCTAAATCCACTACTGACCTATGTCATTGTCTTCAATGGAATTCAACAGGAGGATTTTCGAATCTTTTTGACAAATCGTTCCAGAATATACGGATTGGCATGAATGGTCGTCATCGAACCATTGCGTTGTTATCGTTCTCCAATAAGCTATCTGTCCATGATAGTCGGACAGCAATGCCGCACATGACCTTTTTGCTTGCAACGGTGTAAATGCCTTTATGAAGTAATCTGGCTCAAGCGGACCGAGGACTGTCATCCCCCACGATAAATGGTCCACTAGGCTTTCATCCAACCATTGAAATTGAGTCAGATACTGTCCATTTATCCAATGAGAAACATTATACGTGTCATAAAGACCTATCCAAAACGCGTACATCTCGGTGATGTTGGGAGGTTGCAGTTGCAAAGTCAAGTCTACAAGCATTTAAGAGATGATATCTCGAAAGTTCAACTTCCTGCGGCACTAGGCAAACTGAGTATGTAATATGAAATTTGGGATCAAAATAAACACATTGGTGCATTTGAAATGGTGTGCAAACTCAAAAAAGTCCATTTTGGCCCCTATGAATGTTGGGCCTTATAGGGTATTTTTTCCATTTTAGTATTTTGAGCATAATTCTTGATGGCACTACAATAAATGAAATTAAATCTTTTGGAAAATTTAAGCCTTGATTCTACTTTGGACTATATGGAAGTTATTGAAAAGGTTCAGACTCACGATATGATTAAGATTTTGCGCATGGTTCGTGTAAGTAAATTTGCAGATGAAAAACAACCGTATTTTACCTTCTCTTCTCTGATTTTAGACTCATGGCTAAATTCTATTTTTTAGGAAATTACATCGGGTAAGTGACATAACCGGAAAAATGCGTCGGAACAAAATTTTTTTCTAGAGCCATATCTTTGAATTTTTGACCCCTCAGAGGACCGGATTTTTGTGTATTTCCATTTTAAAACCTAAGTTTTCGGTCACTTCTTCCACAACATGACCACATACACCCAATAAAAAAGTTGTAGCCCGCATCTCCAGCTGTCCAATGACACCGAGATCATCGAAATTGGATTTAACCATCAAGAGTTATGCTCAAACTAAAATGGAAAAAATACCCTATAAGGCCCAACATTCATAGGGGCCAAAATGGACCTTTTTTGAGTTTGCACACCATTTCAAATGCACCAATGTGTTTATTTTGATACCAAATTTCATATTACATACTCAGTTTGCCTAGTGCCGCGGCAACCCCAAAAAGTTCGAACTTTCGAGACATCGCCTCTTAAAAACGTTATTCGATAGAAGCGAGCTTTCGTCCAATGTCTGGCGCACAAAATTTTTTTCGCCGATTGATCAAAAGTCTATATTGGAAATGTTGTTGGGATAGATGATTGAAGCAACTTTAGTTTGGAAGTCCCGGTGCGAAAGTGCATTCACGTGGAGATAGAATGTCAAAGTTGGGTCTATTTTGGCTATTAGCAGCCAAAATTCAAAGTAATATAACTTCGAAGCCATGAATGCTACAAACATGGGATAAGGTAAGTTTTATTGGTGGACGCATGAGCCACATTTATAGCAAAATAAACCTTATCTGAAAGCTTCATCCTTAATGTCTAGGGTAAGATTAGTGTGTGATAAAAGCTATTTTGGGGTAGTGGTATCACACACTAATCCTATCCTGAAATTAAGGATGTAGTATTTAGATAAGGTTTATTTTGCTATAAATGAGGATCATGTGCCCACCAATAAATCATACTTTATCTCATGTCTGTAGCTTTCATGGCTTCGGAGTTATGCTACTTTGAATTTTGGGTGCTAATAGCTAAAATAGACCCAACTTTGGTATCGTCTATCTATACAGGGATATACTTTCGCACCGGGACTCCCATACTAAAGTTGCTTCACTCATCTAGCCCAACAGATGAGTGAAGCAACTTTAGTAGTCTAGTCCAACAACATTTCCAATATAGACTTTTGATCAGTCAGCGAAAAAAATTTTGTGCGTTCCGAAGTTCGGTTTTCTCAAATAACGTGTTTTAACTTCCGAATCAATCTTACTTAATAGGAATTCGTTATGTTGCCTGCTATGAATAGAAACGATCATGGAGTCCAAGTCGACACAAGTTTGAAGAGCTCTATCCCAGTTCATGTCCTCAACGATGGCCTAAATTTATGTGCTTTGTCTAGGGCTAACCTCCTCTTCTTTTTCAATGGAGAAAAAGCCGGTCGTTGAAATGTGGAATTATTTTGAGCTGACATGAAATGAACTGTTTAAATAAACCCGAACCTTGTAACATTTATTCGTAGGCTCATAATAGGTCCAACCTCTCTCACATGCTTCAGAAACATTGTTTAACGCTCTGAAGCTTCCGAAGTCTGAAGCCTGCACTGTCTGATGATAACAAAAAAGAAAACAACAGAGAACTAGACAATCGGTCGAAAACGATGATTTTATCATAGGTCTCTAAATTTAGAAGAAATTTATAAAGGCAACTACAAAACTAAGTCTAAAAATTTTTCAATCAAACAAAGTTCGTGGTACAACCTATTAAAGAAATTTATTAACAACTAAACGGGAATAAATGAAACAACCCGATAATTTAATTTAGCTCTAAGCATTTAGAAATATTTTTTATTGCTCGATGGTGCCTACAAATTTGACTAATTCCAACTCTCTAAAAGAATTATAGTTAGCTACGCTGACTAAAATTATTTTAGTCTCTATGCACTAAGGTCAAGCAAACAAGAATACGCTCTTCAAAGTCTGCTGTTGGCATTAGAAGATTTTTTTAAGCCCAAAATCGTAAGAATTGGATTAACTAGGCTGGGCTAGATGCACTTTGAAAATTACTTATTCAAAATCAGGGTTTCTGAAAAAAACAACTGATATTTTGCGAAATCATCAAAGAAATCTTTTTAGAGGCGATAAATAACAAAAAGCTGGGCATAACTTTGTAATATAAACTCTCAGGATTTTTTTAAGCACAAGATTGTTAGAGTTGGCTTAAATAGGCGCGACTAGTTACATTTTAAAGTTCAAAACCTGAACTCGGGATTTCCAAAAAAACAACCTTTATACTGGAAGTCGGTGTAGATTTCGGCTAGTAATGGATGATAGATCATATCGAGTATTATCGTTCCATTCATGATTCGAGAGAAATGATCAATCGAATATGAAACTTATCGCTGTTATGCATAAATCCATCGTTGTGAACATTTTCAGTTGTCATTACGAAACCTATATTGAAACTTGCTAGCTCAAAAGATTCGTCATGGTCGACTTTATTTCTTAAATGATGAAATTTTCTGATATTGAGCACTCCTAGTGGGTCAAACAGCCTCAAAAATTCTGAAAAATATATGAGTTCTTTTCATAAGCCACTAGGTACTCATATAGGGTGATCAACGAATATATGTCAAATTTGTTTTGCTCATAACTTTTGATACAAAGACCCGATATACCGTATTCTTTCAATAGAAGCACCCCTCTATTTGAAGCACCCCCCATAAATTTTGTCTTAACAAGAAAATCTGTATAAGGAGGATATATTTTTTTCGTTTATGATCTACTTTTTGCTCATTTTGTTAGTTTCAAGTTTGCTTGCACTTTTTTTCGAAATTTAAATTGAAAAAAGAAGCACCTCTTCTATTTGAAGCACCCCCTGCCGGAAGGATTGAAAAATAGAAGCACCGGTGCTTCTATTAGAATGAATACGGTATATGATAGACCCATTTTGTAGGGCAAGCGATGCCAGTTTATTAAAAAAAAAGAGTTGCGATTTTGAATTTGAAATTTCCGCAAAGACCCTGATTCAGGGTCTTGGCGGCAAATTTAAAACAAATTTCAAAAAATCGCCAACTTCAAACGGGATTATCTCGACAAAGATAACGATTCAGAATTTACTGTAAAAACAAAAAATGCTCCATTTTTCATGAATTTCCCGAATATATATAAGTTATGGCAAATTTTGCTTATCTAGAGAATTTTGCATGCGTACTTTCAGAGCCAAAAAAATATTTTTGAGGGTTCGAGATTTGGCCCGGGACTAAGTCTAAAACAAAGTAGGGGTGTTGTAGATAATTTTTAGGGACAATTGGAAATTCTCGTGGGAACAAAGTTTTTTTCTAGAGCCATTTGTTTGAATTTTTGACCCCTCAGATAACAGGATTGTTGTGAAAAATTGTGAAAAGCCTAATTTTTCACAAGTGTGAATGGTAAAAGTGGAGAATCTTGGTTTGGATACGAGATACTAAATCCAACATCGGTTGGCCAATTCAACTTTCAAAGATTTAAGCTCTATCAAGACTAAACACATCAGAGTCTCCATAATACTACGATTCATGAATGGCGATCGGATTTTGACTTGAGCTCTGACATTGAGATTTTGATGACATTTTTCAATCGACAACTACACAAGCTTTTTCACGCGTGACGAATTTTTTTAAATCATGATGAGTTATTCCTCAAAAACTAAGCCCAAGAACTTTTGCCGCACCCTGTTGTGAAATCCGTAATCGCCACGATTTCCTGTGATCATGATAATACAATAGTTTTTAAATTAGGCAAAAGTTTTCGGACCCAACCGGGACTCGAACCCGGACCTCCTGGCTACCGTCCAAGTGTACTACAATTGTGCTATCGAGATCTACAACTGATGCCCGTTAATTGGAGAATACTTGACGGCGCGAATAAACATAAGATGACCAAAGTGATTTTTGGAAAAATTTTTGAAAAAAAAATCATAAGGGGGGACCAAGGTGATTTTTGAAAAATTTTTGAAAAAATCGAAAAAAATCACCTTGGTCCCCCTTATGTTTTTTTCCGCCCGCAGAAAGTCAAAATTTTCGGGGGGGGGGGTGTTTGTACACGTGTGTTTGTGTTATTGGACATTATAAAAATAATAGTCTAGAGCCTTTTAATTTTGTTTTGATGGGTTTGATTTGTCCTTTATTATTTTATAATTTTTTTATCATTATGTTCATTTTTACCAATTTATCACCATAGAAACTAACGTCACTTATGGCATATGATTAGCGCCAAAAATTTAAGCGAACTTTTTATTGGGGTCATATGTACATGATTATGCTTCTGAGAACCTTACAAATTAGGTAGTCACATTTTTGTGCACTATTATGCGCACAAACACCAAAAAAAGTATATATGGATTGGATAATTTTACCGAATAACTTCTCTCTTGAACTCTTTCTTGGTTAGATTTTTAACCCTCATCCGGCAACGTTATTTTTCACGAGCCTAGGCAACCTGGGGTCTGTCAGACCCCAAATACAAATCCTTGCATAATTCGCAATTACAATTACCCAGAAATGTTTAAAATGATTTTAGCGCTAGTAAACTTGAAAATCATCAAATTTTTGAAAGACAATAATCATCCTTTTCCATCTTATAGAATTTTTTGACTATATAATATTGGGTTGTTGAATAAGTTGTTGCCGCTCAAAAAATACATCTAAAATCGGCATTTTTCGTTCGTTTTCAATGAATTTTTTTCAGTAGTAAGCAAGAATGTATGACGAATACGATCCAATCAGTCTTTTTGAGCGTAACTCATGTTTTCGTGTCAATACCCAAGGCGCTGAACACGAATCTGCCCTTATTTTTTGTCCTAGACCTCAGGAATATGGTCAAAAAATGATTTACAAAGAGGTACTCCATACGAGATAAAACCCCGTTTTTGGGGTTTTTTGGGGGACCACGGGAAGGTACCCCTTGTGGGGCACCTTCCCGTGGTCAAAATCAAAAAATTCCTTCGGATTCGAGTTCCCCATTCTGAAAAACCCCCAGTACAAAAAATCAGCCAAATTGGAAAACTTTTTGAAAATTCGATTTTTTTATCCTTTGGTAAAAAAATCGAATTTTCAAAAAGTTTTCCAATTTGGCTCATTTTTTGTACTGGGGGGTTTTTCGGTATGGGAAACTCGAATCCAAAGGAATTTTTTGATTTTGACCCCGGGAAGGTACCCCACAAGGGGTTAAAACCCCCAAAAACGGGGTTTTACCTCGTATGGGGTACCTCTTTGTAAATCATTTTTTGATCATATTCCTGAGGTCTAGGACAAAAAATAAGAGCAGAATCGTGTTCATCGCCTAGAACAACCCTAGGAGGGTCGAAAATTTCGTCAAAAATCGACTTATATAGCCAAATATCAATAGTTTAAAAGAGAGTTTCTATAAGAATCGACTCGTGGAGGCAACAATTTTCCAAAGTGTTCAGTTTTTTTTGAAACCGGCATATACCCTAGGTTTTCGATCATGCTGAACACGATGGTGCAAAAATTTTAACCCCAAACCTTACTTGGAACCAGATCTGGCTATATGGACCATTTTTCAGGTATTATAGGCTATTTTGGCCAGTATCTCAGCCAGATGAAAAGTTTGAGCTTAGATCAAGGGCTCATTTGAAGGCTGGGATAATATACTACATTTTTTGTAACACACTATGGGGTCAAACTCAAAGCCATAAAAGTTATGGAGCTATTTTCCGAAGTTTTGGTCATTTTTTGAGGCACTAATTTGAGAAAAATCAATTTTTTTCGGCCACTAAAGCGAAAACGTGGCCACTAAAAGCGGCCGCTAAAGCGAAAACGTGGCCACTAAAACCCCATAGTGTGTTACAAAAAATGTAGTATATTATCCCAGCCTTCAAATGAGCCCTTGATCTAAGCTCAAACTTTTCATCTGACTGAGATACTGACCAAAATAGCCTATAATACCTGAAAAATGGTCCATATAGCCAAATCTCGGTTCCAAGTAAGGTTTAATGTCAAAATTTTTGCACCATCGTGTTCAGCATGGTCGAAAACCTAGGGTATATGCCGGTTTAAAAAAAACTGAACACTTTGGAAAATTGTTGTCTCCTTGGCTGAACAAAAGTCGATTCTTACAGAAATCGTCTTTTAAAATAATGATACATCTTTGAGAGCCAAATTTTTAAAAAAATTTTGAGTATTGACACGAAAACATGAGTTACGCTCAAAAAGACTGATTGGATCGTATTCGTCATACATTCTTGCTTACTACTGAAAAAAAATTCATCGAAAACGAACGAAAAATGTCGATTTTAGATGTATTTTTTAAGCGGCAACAACTTATTCAACAACCCAATATGTAAGGAATGTGTTTAAGAAACATGAGAAAGAGATTTTAACGAGTAGTTTCATCAAGTAATGTTTACTCGTTCAAAAAAGTTTTTTTGATTTTAAAATGGGGCTTTTGACGTTTAGAGCTATCTTTGAAGCACCAAAACAATGCCCGATCCTGAACCGAGTAACGGTTTTCATACAGGGTGACACGAAATTACTCTACAATGTTTTCTTATCTCTACCCTTTAGTTTTTTGTCCATAACTCTTGATGTATATGTTGCAACCGATATTGAGATTCAACCGACTCAAAGACGGTTAACCGATTTGGAGACAGGCTTAGGCTTTAGGCTTAGGCTAAGCCAAAGCCCAAGTCTAAGTCTGAGCCTAAGCCTGTCTCAAAATCAGTTAACCGATCTTGGGAGCTCATAATCGGTTAACCGACTCTGAGTCGATTG
>OZJO01017628.1:0-17564 GCA_900406225.1 Acrobeloides nanus | reverse complement strand
CCACATTTTAAAAATTCGTCAAAAATCGAGTTTAAATCCAATTCTGATGATCAATAGCTCAATCGATAGCCCTAATCATCGGATTTATCATACAAATAAAAATATTGAAAAAAAATTTTTTTCGAATTTTTGCTCTAAAAAAGGGGTAAAAATGGTGAAAATCTCTGTCAAAAAAGGGGTAAAAATGGTGAAAATCGCTGTCACTAATTTTGAGTTAAAAAATTGAAAAAAATTTTTTTTTCTAAAAAAATCTCGTGATTAGGGCTTTCGAATAAGGTATTGGGCGACTGAATTGGATTGAAACTTGATTTTTGGTGAATTTTTTAAAATGTGTTGCAATTTTTAAAACCTATTTTTCACTATTTTTGGGTTAAAAAATCGAAAATAAAATTTTTTCGCAATATATTTTTATCGTAAAAAAATCCCGTTATTAGGGCTATCGAATGAGCCATCGGGCGACGGAAACGGATTTAAACTCGATTTTTGGCGCCATTTTGAAATGTGGGAGGGATCAAAAAAACAACCTGTACATTTGCGGATTTTATATTTGCGGATATTACTATTGCGGATATTACATTTGCGGATATTACATTTGCGGATATTACATTTTCGGACTGAGAATAAATTTTTTGAAATTTGTTACCCCTGAAATTTTTTCTGGTTACGTTACTGATCGTAATAATTATTTTTTATAATATTTTGTAAAATTTAAAAACTTTTGAAAATTATTGGTTTAAAAAAATTTATTTTCCGTCCGCAAATGTAAATTCCTCAAATTTAATATTCAGAAATGTAAAATCCGCAAATGTACATCCGCAAATGTGCCAGCACCAATAATATTTATCATTATCTATTGGTCAACATGGACATATTGTTTATAAAATTTATGCAACGAGTATATAAGCTTTAAAAATTGGAGCGGAGTCAAATCGGTTAAACACTGTTTAAAGTCTAATCCCATCGGATTCTTTTAGGGAAATTTGTCGCAACTAAAATCTGCAAATATGCTAGCTAGAATTGAAACATATGTGCAGTCACGATTCTTACCCCCTCCCCCTTTAATAAAGTTGCGACAAATTTTCCTAAAAGAATCCGATGGGATTAGACTTTAAACGGTGTTAACCGATTTGACTACGCTTCAATTTTTAAAGCTTATATACTCGTTGCATAAATTTTATAAACAATATGTCCATGTTGACCAATAGATAATGGTAAATATTATTGGCACTGGCACATTTGCGGATTTTACATTTCCGGATATTAAATTTGAGGATTTACATTTGTGGATATTACATTTGCGGACAACCCCTCTGTATACGGCACTGATTTCGATCGAGATTGAATGCAGTGGCGTAATTTCAACTCCGGCATGGAGGGGGAGGATCTCAAAAAAGGAAAAAATCGTAAGGTTACTCTATAATTTTCTTTAAAAAATTTTTTAGGCAAAATTGATATAAAAATTGCCGAGCTTTTGTCAAAAAGTGCGAATTTTGACCTAAAAATGTTTAAGAATTTACCACAAAATTTTTTTAAATGGCGGTGTGCGACCCTCCCAATTTGGATGGGGGTTGGGGGAGGTTTGTCCATTTATGGTCGTCATTGCGCAAAAATTTATTTATTTGCCATCATGATTTCCACATGTAATTCCAAATTACAACATCTTCATCTTTCAATGTTGTATTACCATCACCGAAAAACTGTCCAAATAAATCTTGCTGTAAAAAACTTGCAAATGTAAACAAGTCTTAATCTTAAGACTTGTTTACATTGCGCACGGTTAAGTTTTTTAAAGCAAGATTTATTTGGACAGTTTTTCGGTGATGGTAATACAACATTGAAAGATGTTGTAATTTGGAATTACATGTGGAAATCATGATGGCAAATAGAGGGTCTTTATGTTTAACATCTTGACATGTCAATTAATATTTTTAAGAAGTTAAGATACTTCGAAGAACAAACAAAGACGCATATAAAAGAGCAACATATTGACCATAACGGAAAATTCAGTGGTTCATTGATTTTGGCAATAATTATAAACAGACTATAATGTTTTCTTACTTCACCGTTTTTGTTATGTTTGGCTGCTCAATTATGTGGGCATTTTCTTCGACCGAGGTATATTTAAAAAAAAATATTTTTTGGCCTTGGGAAAAATTCTTTTAAAATTTTTTACATATGGTGTGAAAAAAACCACATTTTGAATTCGAACATTTTCTTTTTTCGAGCCGAACTTTTGACCCGGTTGGCTATTTTCCAAACACAATAGCCAAGGACGTAGACAGGATTTCATTTCGGAGATGGCACTTTTCCAAAGAAGGGTCAAAATTAGGGGATAAACCTCGATTTTTTCAAAAATTTTCAAAAACAACAGGTAGCTTACTTGGCTACGGCCCTGACAATACCCCCTCCCAAAATTTTGGGCCCAAGCTCGCAAGAAATTTTTCAAAAGCGGTAGACATTTTTGACCCTATTTTTTGTAAAAAAACCATGTGACCTCTTCCAATTTGGTGGGGGTTTGGGTAGAGTTTGTGCACGTGTGTTTTCATAGTCTCGGTGTCCTTTGGAAGCCCAGAATCCCGGCTTTCATCCGACACCAAGATTGTGGAAAATGGCCACTTGGGTCAAACGTTATGCTCTAAACAGTAAAAATGTTCAAAATCGATTAATTCAGGTTTTTTCTCTCACCTTGTACAAATAAAAAACCCTGAATCAGGGTCTTGGCGGCAAATTCAAAACAAATTTCAAAAAATCGCCAACTTCAAACGTGATTATCTCAAGGCCATGAGCGATTCAGAATTTACTGTAAAACAAAAAATACTCCATTTTTCATGAATTTTCCGAATATATATAAATTATGGCAAATTTCGCTAATCTAAAGAATTTTCATAGGCCGAGTAACCAAACTTCAAACAGGCGAACTACTTTTTTGTGCCACTCAATCTTTTTGATTTTTTGCATAAATGTTACCCATATATAGGGCTATATTTATGCAAAGTTTCAAGATGTCCTTCCAAAGTTTAAGGGTACTTTGACTCCAAGAGAGGTCGTCAATTTTTGGGCTATTTTTGGATATTTGGCCAAGTATAAAATTATGTGAATGTCTGGGGCCAAGGTGGTCTTGGCATAAAATGAAGCCCCAATCTCCAGCTACAAAATGCAAAAGACCGTTTCCCGAAAGCTAAAAAACTTATCGACTTAGGGCCGATCCAAGTTTTGTCGAAAAATGGCCGTTTCCACCAACTTCTAGGGCTCATAGCACCAAGGGGAGAGGTCGCCGGGTCGGGAGCCCAGAACTAAAGTTGCATAACTTGGTGAGCTCTATCAGAATGTCGACCTAAATTTCCGTTCAGCGATGAAACAATTTTTTTGACATCCGAAACTCGGTTCTCTCGCGGAACGTGTTTTAATTACAAATTTAGGGCGAATTAACCCGAATCATTCCAGCCGATGCCATTGAAAAGTTGAAAGCTGTGCTCAAACAAAATGGCACTACTCAAGAAGAAAAAATGAAAGAGGTCCGTCTTATCAAGCAAGGTTTATCAGACGATGTTCGTAAAAAAGTTGCAGAAGTGTACAAACAGAGTGACGTGACCAAACAATGCGCTTGTAGTATTAGAAGATGGTGGTGTTGTTTATTTGATATTTGAAAATTCTAGTTGGAAAAAATAAATGTTATTGTATATTTTTATCCAAATACAATTAAATAGAAAATTGAACAAATCGATTGTTCACAAATATGGGTAATATGAATGTCGTTTTTTCTCGCACATCGTATATTATAGACCTTACGGTTTTTAAAAGTACTGTGCACGATAGAAGAAATTTTTTTCATTTCGGGGAATGTTTTCGATTCAATACTCCCAAAATTTTCGTGTCAATCGTTTCAATTAGGGATGCGCGTTTGCTTACAAGCAATATTACAATGCAATATTTTTAAATCGCTGCCAGCAATATATTGCAATATATCGTTCTATTTTGCCATTTTTTGATATTTTTTTAAAATAAAAAATTGCCATTTTTCATCAAAGCCGCCTATTTTTGGCTCAAAATCACAATTTTCAATCGTTTTTACCCCAACATTTTTTTTAGCTAAAAAAAGACTCTGATTCAAATTTTTGGCGGCAATTTGAATTGCAAAATCGCAACTAAAAAAAACTAAAAAATCGCCAAGTTCAAACGCGATTATCTCGACAACGATAACGATTCAGAATTTACTGTAAAAACAAAAAATGCTCCATTTTTCACCAATTTTCTGAATATATATAAATTATGGCAAATTTCGCTAATCTAAAGAATTTAGAAAATCGACTCTGCCAACTTCGAGGCGGTCTATCTCAGAGCTGTTACATCCATTTCGGGCGATCGACCACACGTTTGAAAGTTCTAAAGTTTTCCCAAAAAATCAGATATTGGGAACCCACTTTCGAATCAACCTTGTCGATATATAGGCCCAACAATATATTTTACAGGTTAAAATTTTCATATATTTTCATAACTTTCTAAGGATTACGTCATAACTTCTCCGGGAAGGCGAAATGACCTTATAGTGTCTATACAAAAGTTGTAGCTCAAGATTTCAGCAATTCAAAGACACCAAAACCATGCTGAGACCATTTACCTATGTCGAGATTTGGCCATTTGAGTGCAATAGAGTCAAAATGCAAGGATCAAAAAGGGCCTAAGTGCCAGATCTCGAAATCTAGACAATCGACCGGCCCCAATTTTTGCATATTCGGATTCAGCGTGGTCGAAAACGGGGGGTATTGTGAAAATCGAACAAAATAGAGAACTTTTCGGCGTTTGTGCACTTCAAGGGTCGATCTTTACAGAAAGTAGCTTTTAACTTTTCTAGAGTAAAATTAGCTGAAAAGCCCAAAAATTAATCATTGACCCTTTTACGGGCGTTTTTGACCGGGTCAGAAACGGCCTATATGGACCGGGACAGAAATGGTCTATAAATTTTACTCGTTGTTTTTCATTTACTAGTTGCTTTTCAACTAGTTACTCTTCAACTTGTTACTTTTCAACAACTTCACATGATACAAATCCAGATCCAAAAATCGCAACAATGAATAAAATCGACAAGAATTTCATTTTATTAACAGAAATATAGACTTTAACTTGAAATTAAACTTTAAACGGTGTTCAACCGATTTGACTCCGCTCCATTTTTTAAAGCTTATATACTCATTACATAAATTTTATAAACAACAGGTGCCATGTTGACCAATATATAATTGTAAATATTATTTTGGTAATAAGCAAACAATTTGTATCGAATATGTCATTCAAAGATTGGCACTAGAATCATCTCGGATAATTTTACAAAATTATTTTATATTTGTTGAGCTGCCGATGTTGTTACTCGAAATACCCATTTGAAAAATGTTCGCGTATTTTTATATGTCAGCAGCAGTTGAAATGTGAATGTGACTCATACACAGTGCACAAAAATAGCCAAAAAAGGTAAAAATTAAAAATTTTTTGCGCCGTTCGATTCCAACTAGTAGAGAGCTCCAAAACGAGTACCATAACATGCTATTTTTTTATTTCGACTCATGGCCAAGTGGTGGTTGACTTTGAGTTTATAGGTCAATGGTTCGATCCTGTGGCCAAAAGTCATTTTTTGTATGTTGACAATTTTTATAAAAATTTTTGCATATGTCCAAAATTCTATGAATAGCACGATTTTGAAAGAATTTTTGATTTTTGACCTATTTTTGATGTTTAATAGAGGGTTAAAAATAGGTCAAAATTCAAAAATTCTTTCAAAATCGTGTTATTCATCAAATTTTGGACATATGCAAACATTTTTGTAAAATTAGCAACAAGGCAAAAAGTAACTTTCAGTCAGGGGATCGAACTTCGCTATATAACTCAAAGTCTAACAAACTACCACTCGGTGATGGGTCAAAATCCAAAAATATCATGTTATGGTACTTGTTTTGAAGCTCTTGGCGAGTTGAGTCTAACGAATCAATAAATTTTATATATTTTTAACTTTGCCTGGTCTTTTTAATCATTTTGGGGCACTGTGTACACTTCGATTTCCCAAAAAAGGAAGTCGATGTACCTTCCGCCCTGGTACATATTGACCTATACAACACTAATATTTTTTAGTAAATAATTCAATTATATTCTCGATGCGCTATATTTAAACATGCGCGTAGGTTGGTCAGCCCTAAAATTGCATGCAAAATTTTTGTTATTAAATACTCAAAGTTGAGTTCGAAATATGATCACTTTTTTATTTATCTATTTTTTAATTTATCATATCCCAATCTTTTATTGTTATTCATTTCACGACTGCGGTATTTCTCATAATGAAAAAACCAACCGAATAATCCCACAAATTGTTGGTGGGCGCAGAAGTTCTCAAGGCAGTTGGCCCTGGGTTGTTTCCATACATGCAAACGGAAAGAAAATTTGTACGGGAAGTATAATTTCTCGAAACTACGTATTGACCGCTGCTCATTGCTTTATTAATCAAGGTTCCGATTTTGACGTTGTTCAGTACTCTATTCACGCCGGATCAATCTATGCAGTCGGTGGGGGTGGGATGCTTATTGATGTTGAAACGGTGATACGTTATGATGAGTTTTATAACAAAGATGATGAGTTTACTCTAAACGAGATTACTTTGCTTAAAGTAATTTTTAGTAGTTTTGCAATTATTTACATAGTCGTAGTCAGGATTAATTTTTCATGCTCCGAAAATGCGCGCAATCGATTTTTCGCCTAGAAATTACCATAAAAAGTCGATTTTTAGAAGAAAATCGAAAAAAAATTTTTTGAAACAAAATCACGTTGGTGGCCCCCCGAAGTAGACGAGCTCCCAAAATCTATCTAATAAACATATTATTTTGACGCCGGATTCGTGTTTTTCAGCCCCAAAATAGGGGGGATATGTTTTTTTTTTTAAATTTTGGAGATAAAAATTTTTCGGCCACAAAAGGGTCCCCCCTTATGTTCCAATAGGATCTTATTTTTGATGTAGCTCAAAAAATTGATTATAAACTGCCTCAAATTTTTTTACAGAATTGTTCAGGACAATTTATTCTAGCGTTCTACCATTCGTTTTTTAAAAATTTCCTGTCAACTTAATTTTTCCATATATTGACCATGGTGTGCCCCATAGCGCTCTCTGGCTGCGCCCATGCACACACACATCATTTGAATATATCCTCATTGAATATGCACACCCTTAATTTCTCTTTTAGCTGGAGAGACCATTGACATTTAATCGAAACATTCGAAGCATCTGTTTGCCAAAATCTTATCGAGATACACCGTTAAATAATGCTTATCTAGCTGGATTTGGTGGTAATTTTAACTTTAAAAAATTGTATTATAAATTTTTTATAATAGAACTCGATTATAGATCAAAAGTACTTACTAACTTCAGAATGTTCGAAACAAGGCTATCATTCCAAGATTTTAGCCATTGTCAAAAATTTGTGTAAGTGAAATCAATTTATTTAGCATTTTTAAAAAAATTTTAGTCCAAAAAATTTCACATCGAAAAATTATATTTGCTTGGGTGCTTATAATGAAGGAAGTGGTCCAGTAAATTTTATACAAAATTTCTTATACTTTTTTTAATTAGGGCGATAGTGGAGGACCGCTTATGGTCAAATTAGAAGGAAACAAAGACTCACGTTGGTTTGAAGTGGGTATTCTCGTTGGTGCTTATTATTCTAATAGAGGTCCACAAATGGATTGGTCACATAGTAATCTTATAAGATTTGTAATAGAGTTGTAAAAATTTTAGTCGCCAGCACTCGTGTGTCTTCTTACTGCAATTGGATTGAAGAAAAAACAGATGGAGAGGCGAAATGTAAAATTTCTTTAAAATATTATCAAAAATTTTTTAGGCAACGATATAGATAATAATAATATTATTATGAACATCAAAAGTAGGTTTTTTTAATTAAATTTTTGTCTTTATAGTCGAGAACCGAGAGACCGAGCGCCTTCGGCGTTCAAGAGATCGTCTCAAAAATTTTCTGCGTTTTTGGTTCAAATTTTTTCGATTTTTTTCAATTTTTCTATCCATAAAGTTTCCTGTTTTTTTTAGGTATAGAGTCCGAGCCCACTCCAGCAACGACTATGCACCCAATGACAATTTTTGAAAATTACACAGCCTGTCTAGAAGATAATATTGGATATGAAAAACTATGTGCCGAGTCTCAAAGCAACGGAAAATGCGAAAGATATGACTGTTGTGGATATGATCATATAGGACCTAATTGCGTCAAATCGTGCGGATATTGTAAGTTTTAATCAACCAGTGTTACATTGTGACATAGCGTGCCGGTATGTTCGTCACGCAAAATTTCGATTCTGTTCCCCCTAAAAGTCGGTGTTCCGGTGGATTTCGCATTAGCGAATAAGTTTTAATTGTAAGTTTTAATCAACCAGGAAAAAATTTCCTCTAATGCGAAATCCGGTGGATACTGTTTTTCAGGAAAACGTCCAAAAATTTATTTTTGATCCTATTTTGGCCATTTTAGGCCTAAAAATGCCTCCTTTTTCCCGAAACTCCCAAAAACGCCGAGAATATGACCGCACTCTAACTCGAAAAAACGTTTAGGTGATAAAATGACTCCATATATAAAAGAACGATTCAAAAGAAAACCACCAACTAATTCATGTCATGATAGACTGCCTGCAGTACTTTGTTATGTTCAGAGATTCAGATGGGGGTATTGTGGTTCACCACTACCTCATTTTAATACAGATATGACTACATGGGCAGTGAATTATGGTAAACAATTTGTACATATGTGTCCATATATGTGTGAATTTTGTTAAATTTTTCATTTTTTAAATAAAATGTTAACCTTTGTTTGATTGTTATCATAAAAGACAAACAACCAACCCATAGAAATCAACTAGGAGATCTAGATCTGGGCCACCTGGCAGGGCGCTCGTAGATTTTAAATTTCCACCCCGGAACATACAATGGTTTGAGCTCAAATACACAATAACCTATGCATTACATATCCATGAAAATTCATTTCATGACATTTATGTTATTTAAGGGCCTCCACTAATTCAAATAGAAGCACCAATTGTAGCACTAATTGCACTCTCGGCGTCGAGACGGTTTTATTCTTAAGGGTCAACGAATTTTCGAATGTGTTCTCCAGCAAATTTATAGCCCAACAAAAGATGAATTTAATTGCAAAAGACCACATTCGAAAATTCGTTGACCCTGAAAAGTTATTCTCGCTTTAAATTTTGCGTCGAGACGAGCACTAATTGCAATCCGTACGGATTTAAAATCGACGAATTTTGGCTTAGAAAACGAATTTTTAGATGCGAATTTTTGCGCTGTGTATTTCAGATCACCCAGCTTTTGACGTGTTTCAGGAAAAAATTTATTTTGTTTAGACAAAAATTTATATAGAAATAAAAACAGCCACAATTGCTCAGTTGGTATAGCAACAACATTGGATTCTAAAGGTCGCGAGTTCGAGTCCTGGTAGGAACAAAAAATTTTTGTGAAACGCGTCAAAAACGGGGTGGTCTGAAATGCACAACTCAAAAATCCGCATCGAAAAATTCGTTTTCTAAGCCGAGATACATCGATTTTAAATCCGAGAGGATTTAAAATTCGAGAGTTTGGACATCCTGTATTATAAAAATATTTATTCAGCTTATATATGCCGACCCAACATATTTCTTGATACTATTTTTAAATTCATAATTCTAAAACGCCATCATGTTCATTTAATCTCATTTCCTATAATGGTAATCGATGGGTAAGGTAGGTGAACATTAATCAAATATTTTTGATGTTGGTGTCAGGAAATTTTACACACCAAAACATTTTTCATTTCCCCTTTTATAGTTTTATTTGTTCAGCTAGATATGAAATTCAAAACAATGAGTATAAAAACAGCTCATGTTTTGAACAATCTCATTTTTCGACCAAGCATAAGGTTAAAATTAGCCATGAGTATATTCAAAGTTTTAAGCTTTGTTTCTATAATCCCACTGATCTTCTCCTCGACGGTGTATGAAAGAGAATGTGGCCTCACTTATAACGAAGTTGTACCTGATCCACATATTATTGGCGGAAAACCTAGCATCATTGGAGATTGGCCATGGATAGTGTCGGTTCATGAAAACGGACAAAAAGTTTGTACCGGAAGTATTATTGCTCCAAGATTTGTCCTAACCGCAGCTCATTGCTATAACAAAAAAGAGATGAAGATACATGCCGGATCAAACTATGCGAATGGTGGACAGATGGTAAAAGTAAAGCGGGTTACCACTTTTGATGACTATATTCCTGATCCCGAAAAGATTCCAAACGATATTGCTATTATGGAAGTAAGGTTTAAATAAAACACTAATGTTTTCAAGGAATTCAAATTTATATAAAAACGGGGTGGGCACATACCATAAAGAGGGGGCCCCAAAATCTGAAAATCCTGCTAGTTATCCGTAATTGCCAAAAAAAGTCGGCTGGTTATGCAGTTTTTTGGCTAAAAATAGCTTAAAAGACTAGTCCAGTAAGTTACAGTCATATGAAGAAATGATATATTCGAAAAGATCATGAAAAATGGAGTATTTTTTGTTTTTACTGCATATTCTGAATCGTTGTAATTTTCGAGATAATTGCGTTTGAAATTTTGAATTTGTTACAAGCTCTTCGTTGTAATCCACAAACTTTTTTGAATTTTTTGCAGAAAAATCGATTTTTTCATCAATTTTTTAAATTTTCATAAAATGAACATTGTAGCAATTTTTTATAGCTAAATGAAACAAACAAAATGACACCAAAATTATCCAATTTGAACATTGTTTTGGGTTATTGAAACGAAAACATGAATCAGAATTTTCGTTTTAATAACCCAAAGCAATGTTCAAATTGGATAATTTTGGTGTCATTTTGTTCGTCTGATTAGGCGGCGCAACCAGAATTAGTATGAATTTGGTGTAAAAAGGACCTCCCTTGGTATAGTGGATGTTAGACAGACACCTACCAGTCACATGTTCGAGTCCCGTAATCGTCCAAAATATTTTACATGTATCACAACAATTTTCAGCTTGATACTCCACTTCAATTCCATGAAAATGTGACAAAAATTTGTTTACCAAAAAAATTCAGAGAAATTCCCAATAGTGAAGCTTCGATTGCTGGATTTGGGTATACTTGGCATGGAGGTAAAATATAAGACTCAAAAATTTATTCTACTTTTACTTTTAGGAATGAAAGTAGCAAAGACCAATAATTTTATATTACGAGAAGCGGTGATCAACTTTAGGGATTTTAATTACTGCAAAGAAGCAGCGTAAGTTTTTTCAAATTGAAATTTAAAAATTACATTTTTATAGTATCAAATGGAACTACACCTCCAAAAATTACATTTGTGCTGGCGCAAGAGGTAAAGGAACCGGAGGGGTAAATTATAGGTTTTTTAGTCTTTAACATTCGTATATTTTAGGGTGACAGCGGGGGACCGTTGATGTACAAACGAAACAATAAAGATGGTATGTAAAAAATATTTAGAGTTGGTACCATTTCGTCGGTGAAAAAATTTCGAATTTTTTAGTTAACTTTACCCCAAATAATACTTATTTTTAGCAAATTTAAAGAGGGAAAGGAGAGCTACTTTATAACTCATTCTCACAACAAAAAAATTTTTCTTTCTAATATAAAATTTTTCTCAAAAATTTTTTTCCCTGAGCATTTTTATCCAACCGGGGAAAAAAATTTCGATAGTGAATTATAAAGTAGCCCTAGGGATGTTATTTTATATATTTAATATTAGCCGTAAAACTAAAAAATTTAGATCCTTATTCCAAAATGCGCTGGTTTGAAGTTGGGGTTGTTACTGGCGGTGGATATAAGTCTTTGGAAAAAGAATATCGATACAAGTCTTATAGTAGGTGGTCTTCTAGTAAGTTATTACATTCAATTTAATCAGTGGCGTAATTTGTAGGGGGAGCACTGGGATGCTCTCCCTCCGTGGCCTGAAAAAATTGAAAAAATCATAAGGGTCTCCTAAAGTTACCTTCCGATTTTTTCCTTTTCTGAGTCCTCCTCCTCCGTGCCGGAGTTGAAATTACGCCACTGCATTCAATCTCGATCGAAATCAGTGCCGTATACAGGGGGGTTGTTTAGGGTGTTAAAACACCCCTGTCATCTTCAAAAAGTGAAAAAATCATAATTTTTTTGGGAAAAAATAGAAAAAAACTAAAATTTGTGAAAAAGAACACTCCCTATGGAAAAATCCTGTATACCGCACTGATTGGAATTTTTTCAGTACTATTTGCCCGAGTATCAGCATATTGCAATTGGATCGAGAAAGTTACTAATGAAGAAGCAACTTGTTTCTAACAAGAAATTTTTAAGTAATAAACGTAAATTCTGTTATTTTAGCGATTGTTTATTTAAAAACGAACAAATAAACATTACAACGAAAATACATACAAGGTTTTCAATAAAGTGTTTTGTTTCTTAATAAAAAATTTTTGTGCTAAAACAAGCAATAGTGCCTTTTTTGAGTCTCATTGTTACAACATTAACATTTCTATATTCGGCGGATATCAAATTTATTTTCAATTATTTTTTGTTTCTTCAACTGCAAAGCTGCTCTTTTCTTCATCCTGTTCTCCTTTCAAAACTCTCATTATTTCTGCTATCGCAAGATCAGCTTCCGATGTACTCTTTGCCTTTTTAGTACTTCTTGTATTACCACTTTTAGTTCGGCGGTATCTCACTTCACCCACTGGACAGTTCACCAACCAAGGACAATTCACCCACCATGGACACTTCACCCACCATGGACACTTCACCCACCATACATTTCACCCACTGGACACTTCACCCACCATAGACACTTTACCCACTGGACAGTTCATCCATCATAGACACTTCACTCACCGGACAGTTCATTCACCTTTTCAAGACCATGATGAACTGTCCAGTGGGTTAAGTGTCTATGGTGGATGAACTATCCAGTGGGTAAAGTGTCTATGGTGGGTGAAGTGTCCAGTGGATGAACTTTCCAGTGGGTAAAGTGTTTATGGTGGGTGAACTGTACAGTGGGTGAAGTGAGATACCGCCTTTAGTTCACCAACTATACGTGGACAAGGCTTAGACGAACGACGTTTGTTCTTATTTTATCTGCTCTTTTTCGAGAGATTTTTGTTCTAAAACAAGCAATAGTATCTTTTTTGAGTCTCATTGTTGCAACGTTAACAGAAACAATAGCAATACCACTACCCCCAACAGCATTGTTTACCGTTCGATGCATTTTTATTAACCAATTTTGCTTGATCTGCTGGAAGAGTTGCAACAAAATTTTTCACTGCCACATTTTTCTCGTTAAACCCAAGTGACTTATTGTTGAGAACCTCGCGAGCTTGTTTCTGATATTCGGCGGATAGACGATCAAATCCGGCGGGAAGCGGCAGCCGATCAAGGACGTTTTGGAGTAGGCTTTGGAAAACCGCCTAAACTTCCTGTTTTAACTTTAATTCTGGCAAGCCAGTTTGTTTCTGAAGAGCAGCAAGCTTTGTATAGGCATCCACCGGGAGAAAACTTTTGAATTCATTCTAAATGGTTTCAACTGCCTGTTTTTTATTTGTACAAGGTGAGAGAAAAAACTTGAATTAATCGATTTTGAACATTTTTACTGTTTAGAGCATAACGTTTGACCCAAGTGGCCATTTTCCACAATCTTAGTGTCGGATGAATAGAAATTCAATTGAAAACTAAAGGTTGTTTTTCTTGAAATCCCGAGTTCAAGATTTTCGGAGTTTTCGAAAAAAGATTTCAAAATGCCAATCGGAAAAAACGCTCTGTAAAAAAATTTAGGCATTGTCGACTGACAAGTTTGCTCAACAAAAATTACTCAGATCCGTATTTTTTTAAACCGGAGTTTAAAACGCTTCGCCCTCAATTCTTTACTTGTCGACACCCCGAATAATAAGGGCATTTTTGAATGTTTGATCTCTCTCAAATTTGAAAAAAAAATTCCTAAACATAGTTGTACAGGGTGTTCAAGATAAGTTCCCCGATTCCTCGATAAGAATATACAAAACAGAAAAATATTCACAATTTCGAAAGATTTCTTCGTTTTTTTAAATAAGGACAAATAAGGATCTTTTTCAAAAATAAGGACGTTTCTCATTAATAAGGACATTTAAAAAAAATAAGATTTAATATCTCAAATGAACATTCGGGGATTTCCCGGATTTTTAACTATAAAAGCACTGACCTTTTATTTCCGCCTAAAAAGCAATAGATT
This sequence comes from Acrobeloides nanus, assembly GCA_900406225.1. NCBI lineage: Eukaryota > Metazoa > Nematoda > Chromadorea > Rhabditida > Cephalobidae > Acrobeloides > Acrobeloides nanus. The sequence continues at coordinate 3,294 of OZJO01017628.1, read as the reverse complement.
TCCACCAGGTCTACGCAATCGGTCTCGAAACTGGAAAAAATGGCCGAACGCTTTTTATATTTAAGAAACCTTAGGAAACCAAGTAAATTAATCACCTTGCTCCCGGCACAAAATATCAATGCGAGTTTTTTGAGCCGAAGTGAACGCAGGTAAAAGTTTTATAAATTTTCTTTATTAAATTTAAACTACAAAACAGCCACAGAATTACACATAAAGTAAAGCAGCAATCAAAAACGGCAGAAAAGAAAACACAATGTCAAAAACGCCACAAAAACGAGTTCTCTCGTTTTAATTTGAATTGAAAAAAGAGGATTGACTTGGAATGTAATTAAAAAGGTTTTCGTTGTAATACACAAACAAATCCAAAACATAAAAAGATGATTGGAAATTGATCTTGTTGTGGCGCATTCTTTACCAATGCTATTTAACCAGCCAACTTTTTTATTTATTTGGGCAACTTTATGGCTTAAGGCCTAAGACATAAAGTTGCCCAAATAAGAATAATTGATTCTTTACACAATGGTTATTGGACATGTCTGACAAAAGCGGATGGAGAAATTGCAAATTTTTAGAACATTGTCGATCACACGTGTACAACCCCCCCCCCCTCTCGAATTTCGGGGGGAGGGGGGAGTCGCCCGCAACCCGCAGGCCAAAATGACTTTTCGCCCGTAAATTTTGCGGGCGAGACCCATTTCGCTCGCATCCCGCAGGCTCCTAGGATGATCTTTCAAAAAACCGGCTGTTCTAAATGCATTTCTGATAGTACATTCTTTTACGCATTCCCATGAGATTTTTAGAATTCGAAGAGCTTCGAGGAGGTTAACTTTGCATTTTGTCATGGTCGATCTTGTCAGCTAGCTGCGTCAATAAGATACGTCGAATTTATTAAAAAAACCATTTCCAACCTTCGATTCCATTTTTTATCCTGTCTAAAAAATAACCCATTACATAAAATAAAAGTTAAAAAATTATTGTTTACATCAAACAAAATGGGCTAACCTGCATTAAATGGTCTGTAACCGGGGTATTTTTGCTGGTCGCAGACGTAAACCAATTCAGAAGCTGTTTTTCCATTTCCGGAAATTTAGATGCCCTCATCCTTTTTCATTTTGGACCAAAGCCATGATCGATTCCTTGTAGAATTGAATCTTCTTTGTTTAAAATATCAACTATCGTCTGCCTTGGTTTATTAAAACGACTGGCTAGCTCACTGTGATTTTTTTCTATTTTGGCTGCTTCAATAATTTCCAACTTTTCCTTGAGCGATATGCTTACATGCGGACGTTTTTGACTCATCTTTGACTAAAATACACAATCTTTAATTTAAGTAAATCTTCAAGAAAAAAATGCAATAAATAATAAAATTTATCATTGTACAAACAACTACATTTTTCAATAAAAAATAACGAAAATTTTATAAACAGAGCACGGTAATTTCACAAAAAATTGATTTATCAATTCAGTTGTTTGAAATCTGCAAATGGTTCAATGAAATTCGCATGTTTCTAATGTAAAAAACAGGAGGTGCCGGTTTAACGAGTTAAGGAGAAGGTGCCGGTTTAAGGAGGTTTGAATGTATACCTAAAAAAAGAGAAAACTTTATGGATAGAAATATTTTACATTTAGCGTCGCCGTTCGTATTTTCCTCAATCCAACCACAATAAACGGAGACTCTAGTGCTTACGACTAAAATTTTTACCGACTAAAATTTTTACGATACTTGTAAAATTACCACTTGACAAATTCTTTTTTGGACCCCAAGTACCAACCACAATACCCACTTCAAACGAGCGTGGACCATTTTCGCCTTCTAATTTCACCATAAATGGTCCTCCACTATCGCCCTAAAAAAAATAATAAAATTTGAAAATTTTACAAAATTTTACTGGACCACTTCCTCGCTTATACGCACCTAAACAAATATAATTTTGCGATGTATAATTCCATTCTTTCCTAAGAATTTTAAAAAAATTATTAAATAAATCGATTTCACCATACGTGCACAAGGGAAGGACAGTCCCCCCCCCCTATAGACGTCGCTTTGGAAAATTTTATGATACCCATAGCCGCATCGGCATCGAAAAATTGAAAAAATGACTATTTTTGACCAAAAATTGGACATTTTTTTCATCTAAAATCTTTAATTTTTCATCAAATTTTTTGTCAAAATTGCCTATTTTTGGCTCAAACTCGCAATTTTTAGTCGTTTTTTAGTAATAAATCTATATTTTAGATCATAGATGGGCAAGGGGGGAGGGTGTGGCACATCAGGTCGATTTTCAAAAGTCTTAAACTTAAAAATCTAGCCGCTACAAGTTGTTGTTTATGGTCTAAATGTCAACTTTTTCTTTGGAGGAAAAAAATTTTTCTCGGGAAATTGCGGAATTTCGAAAATAAGATTAACACGTCCAGATCAAAGTCAAATTTTTGTTGGGAATAAAAATTCATATAAAGATGAGTAGCTCTGTAAAAAAAATAGTCGAAAAAAATCGTTTTTCGACCCATCCTGGGCTATTTCAAAGTTGTAGGTTCTCAGATTTTGAGTTTTCCAATTTCTCAAACTTGTAATGGCCATATCTCCATGAAAATTCATGATCGCGAGACAAAATCTCGTGATTTGTACTTAATGTTTTTCTTTGACATCAATCCATGATTCTTGCGTTAATACTATCCAAAATCGCATTTTTTGAGCTTGGGGGTCTCGTAGAGTACTGTATTGGGTTAAAGATGGTTATTTTTAACCAAGTTCCGGTAGGAATTTTTCTTTGCCATCAAAGAAAAAGTTTTAGATCTCTTCACGAGCAGAAAAATGCTTTTTGCCGCATCGAAAAATTCCACTCCTAGGCCGAGATATCGTCAAAATACAGATTAGATAACGTTTGTTTTATTATATGAAAATCTTGTATGTAATTTTGGCCAACATGCAATTCGTGGCCTTCGCTTGGATTTTTTCCAAAATGGTGTTATTTGAGAGATCTAATATAGTGGAGTGTTATAGCGTTAAAAAAAATTGCGGGACGAATCTCTCTGGAGATGTGCGATTTTTTCAAGGTGTGGTTCTTTATATGCTATTATAAGGTATGTACAGGGTGATCAATAATTTACTCACGTATTTAAAATATTTGCCAAAAATCGAGTTTAAATCCATTTCGGTCGCCCGATGGCTCATTCGATAGCCACCGTCATAAAATATTTTTAGAAAAAAAATTATTAAAAAATATTTTATTTTCGATTTTTTAACCCAAAAATACTAAAAATTACTATTTTTTGAAATTTTCCTTATTTTCAAAA
>OZJO01017626.1:0-68362 GCA_900406225.1 Acrobeloides nanus | reverse complement strand
AGTAAAGTGTAAAGTAAAGTTGACGTGTTTGACCTTGTGATAGTCTTCTCTTCGCTTTTTATGAATGAAAAAATCATAACAGTCTGAAGTTAAAAATTTCGATGTTATTTGGCAAAGAAAAATAAAATTCCGGATAAGAACAATGGAAATGATCGAAATGTGAACATGTTAGTAGAACATAGGGGTTTTTACAAAATTTTAATTAAACAATGGTTTTAAACCCAGTATATAAAGTTCATAAAAACGAACAAATATTTGTTTGTGCTAAAATGAAGTTGTATAGCTTAATTTTGATATTTTCTTTGTTAGTAATATGTTCGACGGATAAGGGTAGTGATACTGGTAAAGTAATTGTCATAGATGGAGAAACTGGATCTCATAATACGGGACTTAAAATTGTAGATGGGGAAACTGGGTAAGTTTTTATTAGCATTTTCGAGAATCTCAAGATTCAAAAGCTAACTTACATCTTTTCTCATGAGTAATAGGCGAGGGTTCTACTTATACCTTCTTATCGCAAATACACGAAAGTATCACCGATAATAATAATACAATGAACGCTCGTTAAGCGGCCCCCTCCTGAAAAATTCGATAAGCGGCCCCCATGTCTAGGGTGGCCTCTTATCAAATTTTTCAGGGGAACCCACTCATCCGATGTTTTGACAAAAATCTAAGAATAGTATTTACCGTTGTATATATTTTCCGTTAGCATTTTCTCTTAGTTACTGTATAGTTTTTAACAAAACATCGGATAAGCGGGCCCCTCTCTAGTGTGGCCCGCTTAATGAGAGTTTACTGTATCCCTAAGAAGTACTTCATTGTCGTACAAAAATTTTTGATTGAGCTTTTAAATGAAAATTTTCAACGTATCAACTTGATTTGTTTTTAAACTATTTTTTTATTCTACGTCAAGAAAAATTCCGGTTTTTTAAAGCCCACCTAGTACTTTTTAAATTTTAGTACCCGTGCTAAAAGATATGGATGTTATTTTGGGCAGAGAAGAAAGAGATATGGTTGTGGAGGTTGGGGTTATGGTATGAGTGGGTACGGTGGATACGGTGGCATGAGTCCATATGGTTGGGGTTGGGGTAGAAAATAACTAACGCTGAATGACCAAATTACTCCAATATGGTTTAAATTTGTCTATGATATTTTATTTTATCAATTTTTGTTACTGTATATACAATTTTTGTATGTTTTATTTAATTTGAGTCTATAAAGAAAGTTTATGACTTTACTAATTTCGCGTAGACCCCGGGCTGCGCACTTTTGTGTTTGTTTCATATGCTAGGATAACTTTAAAAAAATTAATATACTATATATATTAGCACGTTTCGCGTCACAACCCACTTTTTTGTATAGTGAGTGAGAAGGTTTGATAGGGAAAGAGTGGAGAGGGGAGGCTAGTGATCGATAGTCGAAACCGATTCTTTTTCGGAAGCCGAAACTGGTCTATTTTAAAGTCGATAAAAAATCGAGTCGAAAAATTTAGAAGTCCATAAAGTCGAAACCGATGGTTGAAAAGCCGATCAAAAAAGTCGATTAATTTTTCAACAAATATTGTAATTTTGTATAAAAAAATTATAACTTTTAAAACCCATTTTTGTCAAAATTTTACATTTTTGACTTTTTTTTTGGCTATTTTTGCCAAATAAAGTCGATCAAGTCGAGTAGATCGGGATTTTATCGACTATCGATCACTGGGGGAGGGCACATGTCCCTCTCGAGGGCCGAAAATCGGAAAAAATATAAGGGTTCCTCTTATGTTTTAGCCGGCCGAAGTTTGACCAAAACATAAGAGAAACTCGTTATCTTCTACCACAACCCCATGGGCTTATATGCATATGTGAGTCATCTGCCGAAGGCCGGCCAAAAATTTCATGAGGATCTCCTTATAAGGGGATCAAACATTGCACGTTTAATGCAGTAGGATCCAATTTGACGTCAAACCCATGACTTAAATTCCAATCCCTCTCCTACTATTACATCTTTAATGATTCTATAAACATCAAGATCTAAAATGATCGAGTGATCTATTTTTCCATTGACGTAGAATAAAAAATAGTCGAAAAACACATCAAGTTGATACGTAGAAAATTTTCATTTAAAAGCTCAATCAAGACATTTTTCTTACCATTATTGTACGACAATGAAATACTTCTTAGTGATATTATTATTATCGGTGATACTTTCTTGTATTTGCGATGAGCAGGTACAAGTAGAACCCTCGTCTATTACTCTTGAGAAAAGAGAAATGTAAGTTAGCTTTTGATAATCAAAAGAAATTTTTATCCCCACTAATTTATACGGGTATCTCTTACAAGGGATACCTTCAGGTTGCATCTTTGAAACACATGATTTTTTAAAAGTCTGGATATTGACACGAAAATATGAATTATAATCAAAAAGACCGATTGTATCGTATTATTATCTAATACTGAAAAATTTTCGAAAACGGATTTCTGGACCCCTGGGGTGACGAAAACAAAAGATGCACTACTTTCTGAACGACCTAATATTTATGATCTTTTAGACATCGCTTTAAACGCTATGGTGGTGGTGGATATGGTAATATGGGTGGATATGGTGGAAATATGGGATATGGTGGAATGGGGTAAAATATTTTATTAAATTTTTTAGCCTTTTGATTTTTTAGCTACCCAGGAGGCATGGGAGGAATGGGAAATATGATGGGAGGATTGGGAGGCTTAATGGGCATGTTTGGAGGATGAACTTTTTTTGGCTTAATATTGCAGCATAAATATATTCTTTTTTGTATAAAAGGAAAAGTTTATTAGGTTGCGAAATAAATAATCGAATTTTTGAAACAAAAAAATGAACAAAATTTATTTAAAATTTAGTAGGTATCGACTTTCTTACAAATCACTTCACCTGGAATCTTCTCTCGAATACAATCGTAAAAGTAAGGCACTCGAGTATAACCATCTTAAATTATTTTGTTTATTAGGGTCGGCACAAGCTATCGTACGAAAGTATCGTACGAGTGTAAAATACACTCGTACGACGGACAAAATTGCCACAAGCTATCGTACGAGTACGACGAAATTTCGTACGATGTCATCGTACTGCGTCGTACGATCATACGACAGCTTGTGGCGATTTCATTGTACTTTTACGTTAATTTTACGATCGTACGATGACTTCGTACGATAGCTTGTGGGGCCGATGTCACGATTGAAATGCTCTTCATTAAGTCCATCTTCTGCACCATATACTTATAAGCTCATTTTTGGAAATAGTGGAGCTCGGGTTAATCACGCCGAGAATGTAGAAATNACGATGACTTCGTACGATAGCTTGTGGGGCCGATGTCACGATTGAAATGCTCTTCATTAAGTCCATCTTCTGCACCATATACTTATAAGCTCATTTTTGGAAATAGTGGAGCTCGGGTTAATCACGCCGAGAATGTAGAAATATAGGAATTAGGCAAAAGTTTTTTGGATTAGGCAAAGTTTTCGGACCCGACCGGACTCGAACCCGGACCAGGCTCCTGGCTACCGTCCAAGTGCACTACGATTGTGCTACCAAGACCTACAACTGATTACCGTTAATTGGTGAATGCTTGACGGTGTATTTTCCACTACTCACACTGTGATTAATACCTGTGTGCCATCCGACCGATTAACGGTACAAGGTGTTCACTTATCACCTATCGGTAATCCCTACATCCGTCTTGTACCGTTAATCGGTCGAATGGAACACAGTTGTTAATCACAATGTGAGTAGTGGAAAATACACCGTCAAGTATTCACCAATTAACGGGCAACAGTTGTAGGTCTCGGTAGCACAATGGTAATGCACTTGGACGGTAGCCAGGAGGTCCGGGTTTGAGTCCCGGTCGGGTCCGAAAACTTTTGCCTAATCCAAAAAAATTTCCCATATGCTTATAAGGGATCAGACATTGCACGTTTAATATAGTAGAATCCAATTTGACGTCAAACCCATGACTTAAATTCCAATCCCTCTCCTACTATTACATCTTTATTAAACCTATTGAATAAAGACCGAAAATGATTGAATAATCTGTTCTTCTCTTGACGTAGAATAAAAAATAGTTGAAAAACAAGTCAAGTTGATACGTTGAAAATTCTCATTTAAAAACTCAATCAAAACATTTTTCTTACCATTGTTGTACGACAATGAAGTACTTCTTAGTGATACTATTATTATCGGTGATACTTTCTTGTATTTGCGATGAGCAGGTACAAGTAGAACCCTCGCCTATTACTCATGAAAAAAGAGAAAAGATGTAAGTTAGCCTTTGAAAAGCAAAAGAATTTTTATCCCCACTAGTTTATACGGGGTATCTCTTACAAGGGAAAGAGATACTTTGAAACACACGATCTTTTTTAAAGTCTGGATATTTACACGAAAATATGAATTATAATCAAAAAGACTGATTGTATTGTATTCAACATATACTCTTAACGGATCCTATTTTTTTTCTCACATAATTTTTTTTCTCACACATTTTTTTCTCACAATATTTTTTTTCTCACATAATTTATTTTACCCCCATAAAGGTCTTTTTTTTAAATTTTAGAAAAAATGACCTCAAAAATTGGCAAAATTCCCGTTTTTTTGCCACACCTTGTAAATATTGGGTTGTAGAATAAGTTGTTGCCGCTCAAAAAATACATCTAAAATCGGCATTTTTCGCTCGTTTTCGATGAATTTTTTTTTAGTAGTAAGCAAGAATGTATGACGAATTCGATCCAATCGCCTTTTTGAGCGTAACTCATGTTTTCGTGTCAATACTCAAGCTTTTAAAAAAATTTGGCTCTCAAAGATGTATCATTATTTTAAACTATTGATATTTGGCTATATAAGTCNTTTGGCTCTCAAAGATGTATCCTTATTTTAAACTATTGATATTTGGCTATATAAGTCGATTTTTGACGAAATTTTCGACCCTTCTAGGGTTTTTCTAGGCGCTGAACACGAATCTGCCCTTATTTTTTGTCCTAGACCTCAGGAATATGGTCAAAAAATGATTTACAAAGAGGTACCCCATACAAGGTAAAACCCCTGTTTTTGGGGTTTTAACCCCTTGTGGGGTACCTTTCCGTGATCAAAATCAAAAAATTTTTGAAAATTCGTTTTGTTTTACCCCAAGGGGAGGCCAAGGGTAAAAAAATCGAATTTTCAAAAAGCTTTCCAATTTGGCTGATTTTTTGTATTGGATTGTTTTTCGGCATGGGGAACTTGAATCCGAAGAAATTTTTTGATTTTGATCACGGAAAGGTACCCCACAAGGGGTTAAAATTTTGCCAATTTTTGAGGTCATTTTTTCTAAAATTTAAAAAAAAGACCTTTATGGGGGTAAAATAAATTATGCGAGAAAAAAAATAATTGTGTGAGAAAAAAAATAAATTATGTGAGAAAAAAAATTAAGCCTACTCTTAACTAATACTGAAAAAAATTTTGTCGAAGACGGATTTCTGGACCCTTGGGGTGACGAAAACAAAAGATGCAATACTTTCTGAACGACCTAATATTTAAAGATCTTTTAGACATCGCTTTAAACGCTATGGTATGAATGGTGGCAATAATGGTGGAATGGGGTAAAATACTTTATCAAAATTTTTAGCCTTTTGATTTTTTAGCTTCCCAGGCATGGGAAATATGGGAGGATTGGGAGGTCTAATGGGCAATATGGGAGGTTTAATGGGCAATATGGGAAATATGGGAGGATTGGGAAATTTAATGGGCATGTTTGGAGGATGAACTTTTTTTGGCTTAATATTGCAGCATAGATATATTTTTTGTTTTATATAAAAGGAAACGTTTATTAGGTTGCAAAATAAATAATAGAATTTTTGAAACAACAAAATGAAACAATTTAGCAAGTATCGACTTTCTTACAAATCACTTCACCTGGAGTCTTCTCTCGAATACAATCACAAAAGTAAGGCACTCGAGTATAACCATCTTAAATTATTTTGTTGTTTATTATGCGCAACTACTATGCTCTTTTACCAGGAATCTTGTCACGATTGGAATGCTCTTCATCAGGTCCATCTTTTGGACCGATCGAGTTGGTACCAATTTATACCATTTTTTGAAGTTTATCATCAAAGGACCATTACTATCTCCCTACAAAATACTTTTTTTCCATTGTCATTACAATTTTCTTACATCTCCTAAACCTCTCAACTTTCCTCTAGCTCAGATTTTTTTCTGCATCTTATGCTTTTGTAACACCCACTTTTCGAAAGTCATCAGCATTGTGGAATGGAATCACGTTTTCATGTAGATATTGGTAATCTCCTATGATATATTTGCGATTTTCAAGCTTTAGAATACAGTCGCCGCTCCATATAGTGACACCCCCCGCCCAATTCGATTTAACGACCCCCGGGTCTACACTCACAAAACCGTTTTAATTTCGAGGAGCTTATTCCCCGTACATTCTGGGGTTACCCCCTGAAAATACGGGGAGAAAATGAAGCATCAAGCTCGACTCCACTTTTTTCTCGAAAAAAGTAAAAAGTGCGAAATAAAAGTGCAAAGTGTGAACTTTGCAGTTTTTAATGCATTTTTGATGCACTATGCACCTTTACTTTACACTTTTACTTTTGTGCAATAGGCCCCCCCCCCTCTGTACTTTGAGGGTCCGCGTTAAACATCTGAAATTTTCGACAGCGTTATTTAGAGCAAACCCTGACAATTTTCACTTCAATTATAACGTATATAATGTATTTCTTTAAAAAAACTCGATTTAACGAAAATCTGACCATGGTTAATTCAACGCGATAGAAATTCGCATTCAAATGAAGAGACTTCAACGAGGAATGTCAAAAATATCATAAGCAAAATCATATCCATAACAAAGTATCAAGCTTGGCTATTATCTTTACTATTTCTTAGCTTATATGGAGAATTTTATTCTATTTTTAGCAGTTTTTTCTTTCATTCTTAGTTTTTGTTTAAAAATAGCATCTAGTGTAAAATAATGGTCAATTCTAATTTAGACTGCTTTGATTGTAGCTAAAAAATTTTATTTCATTTTTTATGAGTCTTCACAAACCCAAAATAGAAATATTATAGCATTATTTTCCAAATTTTTAAATGAAACAGAAAAGTTTTCTTTTCGAAAACTCCTTCCAATATTCATTTGTCAAACATACAATAATTGTGAACTGATTTAATTTGACTGAAAATAGATTGTATTTGACGAACAAATGCAAAACGACTAAACGGCTGATCGTGTGGTTTAAACCGGTTAAACTAAACTTATTATTACATTAACCCGGGAATGAGCACACTATATTCCCGCCAGAGAAACGTTAAAAAATTGTTATTTTCGGTATAAGTAAGCTGTCCTGATTCCAAATATATAATTTTTTTCAAAATTGGAGCAAAAAATTTTTTCGCGCATAAGGTCGAGGGTTCGATCCCCGCGCAAATTCGATTTTTTATTTTCTCATCCAAATTGGATGAAAATTTTTGCGTATCTGTATTTTGATGCGCTGATCAAAATTCGAAGCAAATAAAAATGTGGAAACATTCTCGACGAGATCTGAAAAGGAAAATGTGTGTTATTTTTCAATGTGCTCGAGGTCTCGTAGGAATGCATCATGGAATGAAAAAAACGCCACCATCGTGTTCAGCGTACCTGAAAACGGTAGAATCATGTCATTTTTATATTCAGTCATTTAAAAAAATGCGCGTTCTCGACCATTGAAAATTTGTATCATATATGATACGCTGCGCAGTCCCGGGTTAAACGTGTAATGTCTGTTTATCGGACGATCCATGGAACGCTTGATTTAGACTGATAGTGCCATTTAGGGGTGTAACGAGTACTTGAACTTTTTTACTACTCGAACAATTTTACTACTCGTTACACCCCTAGTGCCATTTTTTTAAATTACGTTAAGTGGGGTCGCTAATCCTTAGTAGTACCAAAAGTCCTTTTGCATTCAAGAGAAGAAGGTTCGACTACAATCATGTGGGAGAAAAATTTTTTAAACTGCTTCTACGAAAATATATGAATTTTGGCACTATAACTTTTGCCACAAATCTCGCCACGATAACTTTCGCCACAAAATCGTTTGCGCGCATTCCCGAAGTGTGAAAATGCTTCCTTGACCCTGATTCAGGGACTTGCACAAAACCGATGAACACTACCACTCAGCCATGGGACAAGAAGTCAATATGGCTGAGTGGTAATGTTCACGGTTTTTGGACGTGCAAGTTCGAATCCCACCGGCGACCAAATGTTTTTGCCATAAAATCAAATTTTTTAATGGGCATGAAAACCCTACGGTTTCTATCATTTTGCAAAAATCCGCATTAAAAAATCTCTTTCTTATTAAAAGATATTGAATTTTTAAATCTCGCTAATTCGCTGAAACACCCTGTACTTCGCTGAAACACCGTGTACTTGTATTTTTCACAAATTTACCTAAAATAATACTTTTTTCGATTTTTCTTAGAAAAAATAGTTAAAAAAATTTTTCAAATCTAAAAGAATTGTTGAAAAATTAGGAATTTCTATATTTAAAAGTTTTCTAATGCTTTGATTCAATTTTGCAAACATATGGTTGAGGCGCAAAAGCTGCTCCCAATTTCTTGACAACACTTGGCGGTTGACCATCAACGCTTGAAATCTAAATAATCCATGTTGAACAATTTTTTCAAATAAAAATTACTCGAAACTGATTATAAATATTTGCAGTGAACAAGAATAATTCCATCCTTGCTAAACCTTCACCAAGGCATTGTCTTTTACCAATAGAAAATGGTATCAACTCATCGCATTTTTTGAGTTGTCCATCTTCGGTTAGAAAACGTTCTGGTTTGAATTTGTATGGTTCTGGAAAGAGCTAAAGGAAGAAAAGGAAAATTAGGAGATAGTTCACTTGTTGGGAGGCACTTAGGGTGCGCGCTAGCAGTCGTGAAACGCATTTCTCGACGATTTCCGAACGCTAGCCGTCTGAAAATTCGAATTTCCTGACGCGAGCCATCCGGAAATCGTTCGGAAATTGTGAAAATGCACTACTTCCGGACGCTAGCGCATTTCCGAATGGCTAGCGTTCGGAAATGAGATTTCGAACGGCTAGCGTGCACCCTTATCATGGTCAACAAGTGAACTAGCTCCGAAAATTAGTATACCTTATCGTCATAAAGAACATTTGAAATTTGTGGGACTATAGTAGTGCCTTTTTTGATCAAATACCCATTGATTTCAACATCTTCTGTGACTTTATGTGGCATATTGATTGGTAATATGTTGAATAAGCGTTGAGTCTCCTTCAATTATTTTTTAACGTCAAGTACAGGGTGTATAAAAAACCGAAATTTGAGCGATTTTTTCATGTTTTTTCGACTCGAAAATTTCAAAAATGACTTATGTGGGGAATTGCGCACATTTTCAACGATTGAAAACGCTTTCCTGACCCTGAATCGTGGTGTGTATATTGAAGCGAAAATCGAAAATTTTTAGATTTTCTGCCTGAAAATGATTTTCTGGGGGTAAATTTATGCGGGGAATCAATTGCGCGCATTCCCGAAGCTTGAAAACGCTTCCCTGATTCTGATTCAGTAAATTTTCAATTTTTTACGGGGGTACCCCCTATTTACAGACTCACAAGGAATCATCACTCAGAAAATTGTCTTCCCCAGAAAGTTGTCTTCAATGAAAAAATTGGAAAAAAATAAAAATAGAAAAATATCGAAAAAATTGAAAAAAAATCGAAAACTGAAAAAAAATCGGAAATCAAAAAAATTCGGAAAATCTCAAAAGTGCGGTTTTTTTGCGCCACCCTGTAAAAGTTAGGTCAAAGAATTTCAATAAATAAACNATCGAAAAAATTGAAAAAAAATCGAAAACTGAAAAAAAATCGGAAATCAAAAAAATTCGGAAAATCTCAAAAGTGCGGTTTTTTTGCGCCACCCTGTAAAAGTTAGGTCAAAGAATTTCAATAAATAAACGTTTACTTACATTTATTACAGCATTAGTATATGGTAGATTTTTCTTATCTTCTAATGTAACTAATCGATCGTTCCCAATGACTTTATCAAGCTCCTGGTGAAGCTTCTCTTGTATTTCTGGATTCAACATCAAATACACCATTCCCCAAGAAAGAGTACTTGAAGTAGTCTCCTGTCCGGCAAACCAAAGATCAAAACACATGTTATACAGTTGGACGGTGCTGAAATTGAAAATTTTTAAATCCCCTACACTCATTCTTACTGGAATGTATGTGGTAGCCCTTCAGCATCCCTTTTAGCCTTTTCTCTCAAAAATGCATCCACATAATCCGTTGGAGCCGAGTCAAAGTTTAATTCTTTTAAATGCTCTTCTATTTGCTTGTCAAAGAAGCCAAAAAGACGCTTTCTGCTTTCTACAATTCCGTAATATTGGCCTCGAAAAAATGGGACATATTTGAATAGCTCTGTATTCTTATGCATCATTAAGATAGAAGGATTAGTCAATATTTTTAACATTTCATCAAGGTATTCTTTAACTTGTTTGTATTCTTTGAGTTTTTCCTAAAAAATTTTTCGACTCATACAAATCATAGGTGCCTAAACGGAGGGAGTCTACCCCCTAACCCATCTGGCAAAAAGGCCAAAAATAAGGACCAACCCGGTATTTCTGAAAATTTTTTGAAACAATCGAAAAAAATCATCTTTCTCCCCCTTATGTTTTTTCTCAAAAAATTTTTCAACAAAAAAACATAGGGGGGACCAAGGTAAATTTTTCACTTTTTGGGGGATCCAACCCAGCATCAGACCCCCATCTCCACCCCTGTTTGAACACCTATGATACGAATCTTTAAGATGCGCAGAGGGTATATTGTAATCCAATGGTGTAAAATGCTACACTATTTTGGTGTAATATGTTACACCACGATGGTGTAACTTTTGGACATGGTGTAATTGAGTAAATGGTGTAACATTTGTTTCAGGGTCCTTTATATACCCTAACCTCTATGTGACATATGTGACACACATACATGGGCAAGGGGGGAGGGGTAGGCTGATAAACCGAAAAGCGACACATTTGGCCTTTTTTTGGCCGGCGAATTTTTCAATTTTGAAGAATCGTTCAATTTTCCACGAAATTTCAATGTTTGACAAATTTTCGATTTTCCTCCAAAACATAAGGGGGACCCAACACACCTGCTGCCCTCATCCTACTATGTTTTTGACATTACCCCTTCAAATCTATATCCAAACAACAGAGCATTTATTATAGAGCCAACAGAAGTTTGAAGGTGATCCCACAATTCATGCTCTTTTATCCCGTTTTGTACTTCTGATTTAATTCTTACGATAAAGTCAGCCACTTCTCCAAGTATTCTTTCTTCCATAATATTTTTTCCTAATCCAAAATCTCTCAAAAAATGTAATGCAAAGCGTCTATGCTCTTGCCACAAATCACCTTCTGTATGAATAACACCGTAGTTTCCTTCTCGCATAATTTTATTAAAACTGTCGGTATACGTTCTGCCAGCATAAGCATCACCACATTTTTGAAAAGTCTCTATCATGAGTTTATAATCAGTGATCATGATCCCATGCATCTCAGTAAACCAAACCGTGTAAATTGGACCATATTGCTTCGACCATTTTTTAAGAACTTCATATCCAGGGAAACCAAGTATAATAGAGAGGAGATTACCAAAAATCGGAAGTGGTATAGGCCCTAAATAATTTTCGTATGGATTTTTCTAAAACTTTTTTCTCTAACCAGGTGGTAAGTCCTTTCTTTTCCAATAAAAATGGTAAAACAATAAAAGGGGAACAAGGACAACCAACAATTCAAATATCATTCTTAACACTTTCAAGATATTTTTATAAATATATTACTAAATAAAAAAAATTATGTCGACTAAAAAACAAATTTATGTCAAAGAAAATAAGTAAAAATGAGTGGTGGCAACTGAAAATCCTTATATATTAAACGCGCTATGTGTGTCTGTTTGTTTGTTTGTGCTATCTCCGTCACCTTAAGTCCAATTCCGTCACGGCCTATACCAATCGATAGGGCTCGGTGAGAGAAGAAAAACGAGACCAAAATCATGGGGGTACCTCTTCTGGAAAAATTAAAAAATCAATTTTTTCATTTTCGTCTTTTATGCTTTAAAATGTGGTCAGAAATGAAAACTCATTTGTTTATATGCCTTCATGGCCCAGTGGAAAAGATGTAGCTTTACAGTCATGAAAGGCGCAGGTTTGACACCCGATCCTTACTAAATATTTTTGCTATTCAGTTAATGTTTTTTTTTGTTGAAAAAAATCGATTTATTTGAAAAAAACGAAAAATTGGATAGAAATTGAAAAAAATTAGAAAAAAACGAAAAAAATTAATAAATTCAAAAAAATTCGAAAAATTGAAAAAAATTAGAAAAAATCGAAAGAAATTGAAAAAAATTTGAAAAAACTTGAAAACAAGTCCGAACGAAAGCCCTTGATCAGAAAGCCGGAAAATTTTGATAAAAACGGGGAAATTTCGGTGCAATACAGTGGAAATTTCTGTAAAAAACGGGAAAATTTCTGTTAAAAAGAAGAACTTGGTCTTCAGGGCGTTTAACGGTCTAATTGGTGTCTTCCATTGCTGAGCAGGCGTGTAGGGCCGTGCCTGCTATGAAGCATTAGATAACAACTTAACTGTTGTGAGATTTAATGAGTCCTAGCCTGATGGACCGCCCACGTCGGAACAAGAGATTGACGATTCGGGAATACCCTAGAAGTATATTAGATAAATTAGTCGGAAATACTGCTTGGTCAACCTGGGCCGCGCCCTAGGTATACAAATGATCGCCTACGAGTTTCATAACCCCGTTTCTGACCTCGCGTTCCCCTTGATCGATATGGTTTTGCCCCTCGTCTCAGAGGGTGTGCCTCTGATGACATGTCGACCATTGCCGGATCACCTTTCGTGATGTGAAGGGGTGATACAGGCGCGGAAGCTATGCTCTCCGAGCCTCTAAAAATTTAAAAAATTTGTTAAAAATTGAACATGTCTTATTTTAAAAAAGTAAACTTGGAAGCGCTCGAGCGCATTCGGGAGAACTCATAAGCACTCAGAGGCACTCGGCAACGCTCGGAAGAACTTGTAAGCACTCACAAGAGCTCGGAAGCACTAGGAAGCAATCGGATCAGTGCGGAAATCTCGTTCGGGGCGCTCGAAGATCGGATCGGAAAATCTTCTCTCCCCTCCGAGCGCGATAGCGCTCGGTCTCCAGTTTATTGACTTAAAATACGAAAAATCATCACATTATTTGAGTATTTTTTGTGATCTTGTGTACAGTTTGTGCTTGAAAAATAATCACAGGCATATTTGAAAAGAGGTGGATACAGTCAAACCTCCGTTTTATGACCAAGCACAAACTATACACAAGGTCACAAAAAATACTCAAAAAATGTGATGATCTTTCGTACTAAGCCTAACTAAGCCCAAGGTGCCAAGTCTGCTGATTTATCAGAAAAGTGCTGATTTTTAATAAAGTTGCTGATTTTTACGCGCTGGCAACATTTTATTAAAAAAGACATAAAAATTGTCGAAAATTTAAACAAAAAATCCCCAAATTTGACATTTTTTAACCAAAAATTAGTCATTTTCTGATCATTTTCAGCATATAAGTATTTTTCAAAAAATTTTCGCCTGCAGCGCTGATTTTTGCGTTTTGACCCAAAGATTTCATCAAATTTTTGTCGAGAATCGAAAATTTCTGAGCGTTTTCAGGTTAAAATAGAAGTTTTCAACAAAAAAAATTTCACTTTACTTAAAAATTATACCCAATTTGACCTAAATTTCCCTTTTTTCTACAAAAAAGTGCCAAATTTAACATTTTTTCATACAAAAAATCGTAATTTTCTGCGCATTTTCAAGCATTTTGCAAACAATTTTTCCAAAAATGACCAAAATTTTCTATTTTTTCACCAAAAAGGTCCTAAAATTTTCATTTTTTCTACAAAAATTGTAATTCTCTGAGCATTTTCAGCTTAAAAACAAGTATTTCTCAAAAAAATTTTCGCGCTGGTTTTTGACTTCCCTCAAGGATTTCAATATTAAAATTTTCGATAATCAAGGTAGACCTGTCATTTGTGATTTAGGAGAGCCAAAAAATACAACGATTGTTTGAAGCGTTTTTAAAAATCCATTTTTCGCGCGTCGTCTGGTAAATATTTCATTGTCGTTTATTTGTCTAATTCCTGCGCAATATTTGAATTTTCTGCTCAAAATATTTAGTTTTCTATCTAAGTTGAATCCTTCTTTTTTCGTTATTGCTGCAAATTGTTGTTTTCAAATAATTTTCGACACTATTACTTTGTTCACGTTTTTGGTTTTTCACGCTTACTGTTTTCATGTTACTTTTTTCACATTTTTGAATTTTTTCTCAAAAATTGAATTTTGATGCCGCGTGGTGCAGCTAGGGTTGCACGATAGAAATTTGAAATATTTCCAACTTTTTTCGCTTCAATAAACAGCATTTATTGAATCAGGCAACAAAATTCTTAAAATGCTGTTTATTGAAACGAAAAAAGTTGCACTGAAAACGGGGTCTTTATGCTTCCAAGTCATATAACACTAGATGTTGATTTTTGGAGAAATTCTTTTAGACCGTTAAAGTATAGCCCTGTAGCAATCGTTTTCGTGGTCGATCATCAAAATCTGTGGAGTTTTTGTCGAGATACGAGTCATTAAATTTTGAGACATGCTTTTTTCATACAAATCTAACGTAAAAACACGTTCCAAAAGTGAAAGACTTATTTTTTTATGTTGAAATTAGCGTTTTACACGCGGAATTCTTGCACAATTGCCTTGCTCGTTCCTCTAATTTTTTCCATTTTAGCGTATAAAAAATTATTTCTCGATTTGATCACCATTAAAAATGTCACAATCTTCAAAAATGGAAGAAGATCCTATAGAAAATGATCAAGAAATGAAAGAGGAAGAAATAGACGAAGCTATGGAGCAAGACATTGTAGAAGAAGAGGAGGAACCTGAAATGGAAGAAGAAGAAGGTGAGTTGACTGATATTTTTATTTTTGGATATTTATTAAATTCATGATAGACTTTTTTTAATGTTTACTTTTAGTACCACAAACTGAAGAGGACCTGGACAGTTTTCGACGCTTTGAGCGACTTCTTAAAAAGACTGAAAATTTCTCTAAAGCACTTAGTACCGGTGATACTCAACCAGCTCGTAAGATTTTACATGCATTTAATTTTTAAATTATCTGATATTTTCAGCCCATTCACCAACTAAAGGCCAGGCCCGTGGACGTCCTCGAACGCAACGACTTATTTCCGAAGGTGACCACCGCCATAGAATGGCTGAGAAAGATGAAGACGAAGAGCTTATTGCGCAGGCTAAGAAGGCAGAAGATTTGGTCATTTTCCAGGAAAATCCTTGGTACATCACCGGTGGCGAGATGCGAGATTATCAAGTGCGTGGTCTTAACTGGATGATCCAACTGCAGCATAATGGAATCAACGGAATTTTGGCAGACGAAATGGGGCTTGGAAAAACCCTGCAGACTATCTCAGTTCTTGGTTACATGAAACATTATAAGGGACAGAACGGACCGTTTCTCGTTATTGTGCCAAAGTCCACGCTCAGAAATTGGGAAAACGAATTTGCTCGCTGGTGCCCTACAGTTAAAACTGTATGTTTAATTGGCGATGCTGATCAACGGCAGGAGATTATCAATAATAGAATTATGACGAATGATTTTGAGGTGAGGATTTGTTTTTTTGTTCTTGATACTCTCGATTATATAGGCTTTGATTACGTCTTATGAAATGGTCATGAAAGTAACCAACATTCTGAAGAAGTTCACATGGAAATATTTAGTTATTGACGAAGCACACAGGATTAAGAATGAAAAATCCAAGGTTATTTTTCTCTTTTAGTGCTAATGGCTACAATTTGGGGCATTTTGATTTTTAAGCTCATTTTTGAGTAATTGATATATTTTTTAACTTTTTATGTGAATTAAAATTTACTTTAAGGGATTGGGCGAGTGCTAACGTTTACAATTTTTCACCAAAATTTCCCATTTCAATAAAATGTCCAAAATTTGCTATTTTTTCACCAAAAATTTACATTTTCTGAGCATTTNGGCGAGTGCTAACGTTTACAATTTTTCACCAAAATTTCCCATTTCAATAAAATGTCCAAAATTTGCTATTTTTTCACCAAAAATTTACATTTTCTGAGCATTTTCAGCTCAAACACAAGTATTCAAAAAATTTTTCGTAATTTATGGACGTCCCATAGCACATTTTGAGTGCAAAATCGATATTCCTTAGAGAAAACTTTTTTTAAATTTCCATTTTTAGCTCTCAGAAATGGTTCGATTTCTCAAGTCCAAGCATCGATTATTACTCACCGGAACACCGCTTCAAAATAATCTACATGAGCTTTGGGCCTTGTTGAATTTCCTGCTACCCGATATTTTTACTAGTGCTGAAGATTTTGACTCATGGTTCCAAGACACGTCCGTTCTCGACAACAAAGAGTTGATCCAGCGTTTACATAAGGTTCTCCAGCCATTTTTGCTACGTCGTATTAAAGCAGATGTCGAAAAATCGCTGTTACCTAAGAAGGAGCTCAAGATTTACGTTGGGTTGTCAAAATTACAACGCGAATGGTATATGTTTTTAAATGGCAAAAATTGGTTTTCTACAGAAGCTTGAGCTCACAACTTGTTGTTTACTTAGATTTTACAGTTAAAAATTGTTTTATCTCATGAGCTCAAAATTGACTTAATGTTATTGTCAAAAATTTATTAAGCCTTAAAAGTCGGTTTTTACGCATTTAAGTCCAATTTTTAGGTACACGAAAATTCTGCTCAAAGATATCGATGCGCTCAACAACGTGTCTGGGAAAGTGGAAAAAACCCGACTGTTGAATATCCTTATGCATTTGCGAAAGTGTTGCAATCACCCATATTTATTTGATGGCGCCGAACCTGGTCCACCTTACACCACAGACAAGCACCTCATCGAAAATTGTGGCAAGATGATTCTATTAGACAAACTTTTGAAGAAGCTAAAGACCCAGGGCTCACGTGTTCTGCTTTTCTCTCAAATGTCTCGAATGTTAGACATATTTGAAGACTATCTTTGGTGGCGTGGACATCGATATTGCCGATTGGATGGACAAACTCCTCATGAAGAGCGTCAAAGAATGATCGATGAATATAATGCACCCGGTAGTGAAATTTTCTTATTCATGCTGACGACTCGTGCCGGTGGATTGGGTATCAATTTGGCAACGGCAGACGTGGTTATTATCTATGACTCAGATTGGAATCCACAAGTTGACCTACAGGCTATGGTAGGTTGCTATTTTTTGATACCCAAATTTTGGGGCTGTTGATGGTACTATTTCGGTTTGGGACCGCATTAAAAATTTTTTTCCAAAAAGATTTTATACGGGTAATTTTATTGCGTAGAATTCAAAAATCATTTGTTTAAAATGTGAAAACGCTTCCGTGAATCATACTGTGATTTTACCTACGACATGTTTCAGACATAATGATTTTGACTATAATCCACTTATATCATATTGATATTATGTTTAAAGTGAAGCATATGCAAAATCATTATGCTTAAAAATTTACAACATTTTTTGCACAAAAATTAATTTTTTTCGAATAAAGACAAAAATTCTTGACAAAGTTTACATATCTAATTTGTTCTTTTTAAAAAATCATCTTTTTTCAGGACCGTGCCCATCGTATCGGCCAAAAGAAACAAGTTCGAGTCTTCCGGCTACTCACCGAAAACACAGTCGAAGAGCGAGTTATGGAAAAGGCTGAAATCAAGCTTCGCTTGGATTCTATTGTCATTCAACAAGTAGGGTTTTTTTCACCTCAAAAATTTACCGAACTTTTCAGGGACGTTTAGCAGAAGCTCAGAAGACACTTGGCAAAGAGGATATGATGTCAATGATCCGTCATGGCGCACAAACGATTTTTGCTAGCAAAGAATCGACAATTACTGATGAGGATATTGATGACATTTTAGTCAAGGCTGAAGAGAAGACGAAGGTTAGTAAGAATTTTTATATCGAATCTTAAAAGACGATTAGTTTTTATTTTGATGTAGTGTAAAAAATATTTAATTATATACTTGTTTCTTTTTGGGCTTAAATTTTTAACGACCTTTTTAAACCAATATTCATTAAGAACCATTTTCAAAATCCAAAAAGTCCATTTCAATTATTTCTTAATGAATTATAGCCTAGTATATCTAGTACTGTTATTTAAGGAGCTCGACGAGAAGCTGAAGAAATTTGGAGAGTCTGAACTTCGCGGTGGATTCAAATTCGATACGCTTGATGAAAAACCGAGGAATGAAGGCGAAGAGTTCAGCTTGTACAAGTTTGAAGGCGAGGATTATAGAGAAAAACAGAAAGAGAAAGATCCACTCGGTTTTTGGATTGAGCCGCCGAAGCGCGAAAGAAAACAAGTCTACAATGTAAATATCGAGTAGGTTTTTATAATTTTGAGGTTTATTTAATCTAGAATTCACTTTTCTACTAACTGTTTTTGAGTACAAAATTTTTGTTATTAATTTTTAGCTATAAATTCGATTTTCTGATACTGCATTTCCTCTAATAGAAGCCCAAGGGCCTCAATTGAGGGACTCTATTTTTCAATCAGAAAAAAACAAAATTTGTTACCAAAAAATGTTGCCCGTGCTGTCGCCTAGTATAAAATAGTTGTAATATATAGAATTTTCATAACATCATTTTATTTAGGGTTGCATGCGTGAATATTCACAGAAATTTTTCGTGAATATTCTAGAGACGAATCTTTTTGATAGCCAGATTTTATTGAAATTTAGGCAAAGATTAAGCAAAATTAACGCCCGAATTTTCGTTTTTTCCTTTATTTGGGGGGGGGATCTTTATTAGAAGAATTATAGTAGTTTTTAAATAATTGATAATCATTTATTTTGATGCAAAAGCGATTCAGTACAAAATTATGATACTAATTTTTTGAACAAATTTACTTATCAAGATCAATTTTATCAATCGAATTTATCTAAAATTGATCGGTTTTAAGTAATAGTGTTTTTATCTTTATGTTCAAATTTTAGCGAACAACTAAAAGGAGCGGAAGGATCCAAATCGCAGAAGGCCCCAAAACCACCAAAAGTTCCATCGGTCTTCGATTTTCAATTCTTTCCCAAACGAGTTTATGAGCTTGTCGACCAAGAAATTTATGCATATCGAAAACAAGTTGGATACAAGGTAATTTTGAAGCATACGAAATTTTGCTCGATTTAATTGTTTTCCAGGTTCCCAAACCTACCGATCCGAATTTATCAGCTAAAGAAGCAGAGAGGATCCAACGTGAAGAGCAGAGAAAAATCGATACTGTTGATCCGTTAACCGAAGATGATTATAAAGAACGTGAAGAGCTTATGAATAATGAAGGATTTGCGGAATGGAATAAGCGCGATTTTATTCACTTTGTTAAGGCCAACGAAAAGTATGGGCGTCATGATATTGAGAGTATTGCTGCAGAATGTGAAAAGAGTAAAGAAGAGGCATGATTTTTATACCATATGCAAAAAAATGAATAACGTTCCTTTTTTCTAACGTTCCCAAGATCTTTTGTGCACACAGACAGACCGACATTACACGTTTAAGTAGTAGGATTTAAAAAATTAGATTCTATTTTCTGAAAAATTAACACCCTTTATTTTTTAAATAAAAATTTGCATCTTTATATTTTTATGAATTAAAAAATGTTTATAATTTTAAATGCCTAAAAATTAGGTACTGTGGTTTTTTGATACTAAAATTCTAGATCTTATTACAGGGCAAATTAATCTTACAGACTTTGAGTTTAAAATGTGGGTTTAAATTTTAAGCTCTAAATTAACTAACAAAAAGAAATAAATCTTCTCTTTTTCAGGTTGAGATGTACTCACAAGTTTTCTGGGAGCGAATCGAAGAGCTAAACGACCACGAAAAAATCCTCGCTCAAATTGAAAAAGGTGAAAGTCGAATCCGTCGTAAGCACGACATTAAAAAAGCTCTCAACCTGAAAATCGCAAAATATAAGGCTCCCTACTATCAGCTTCGCTTGAATTACGGTAGCAACAAGGTTAAGACATTCACTGAAGAGGAAGACCGGTATGATATTTTTGAGCGATGTATTTTGTATATTTGCATTTTTCAGCTTCTTGATCGTTAAGCTCCATGAGTTAGGCTTCGAAAGTGAGAACGTATATGAAGAGCTACGTAAAGCTATTCTAACAGCACCACAATTTCGATTTGATTGGTTTATTAAGTCTAGATCTGCGTTGGTGAGCATTTAGTGGCGATAAATTTTGTGCTGAAAATTCTATTTCTTTTTTATCCAAAATCAGTTTTTGTGACAGAAATAAAAAATTCTAATATCTCAATTTTAAGGAACTTCAACGACGTTGCAACGTGCTAATATCAATGATCGAAAAAGAATACATGGACCAAATCGAAAAAGAGAAATCTAATAAAAAAGATCGCCGATCTCGTCCATCGAAGGGCGCAAATATTTCCGAACAACCAAGTACATCCAAAGCTGCAAGTGCCAAAAAGTCAACTCCGGCTAAGAGTACTCCTAAAAACAGTTCAAAACGCAAATCCGAAGCAACTCCAGTTACTACAAAGTCCAAGAAAGGGAAATAAATTATCATTATTTTGTGTTGTTTATTATTTATTAAGCAAAGAAACTTTGATCTCTGTCATTTTTGGATTTGATTATTGAAAAAACCCCTGTTATTTAGTTTGATTTTTTGATTGATTTGTCGTTTAATTCGAATAAATTGCATTTTTTTGGTATTACTCTGTAACACTATTCTGTTCATTGGCTGGAAATCATTTGAACTGATTTAAAACTCGAAATTTTGACCTTCGAATTGTCAGAGAAATTTTTTAAAATAAAATTTTACAATTATAGGTTTGAGAGGATAAACAGAAAAGAATTTCAATTTTGTAATTAGAAAAAAATCATAATCTCCAACTAAATTTTTAGCCAGACCTTTCCTAAAATTTGTTTTTTCCTCGAAGGTGCAATATCCATTTTTTGGCTCTAANATCATCATCTCCAACTAAATTTTTAGCCAGACCTTTCCTAAAATTTGTTTTTTCCTCGAAGGTGCAATATCCATTTTTTGGCTCTAAACCAAATCGAGGTGATTTTTGCTTGTGGTTTATATTCTTTCATTCTGATAAATATGCCTTAGGACATCTGTTTATGTTTGTTGTTGGGGCAGCTATGGCCCATCTGACTGGCTTTGGTTTAGCCATTCGCTTCTTTCCGGTCTCAGAAATAGTTTTTTTGCATAAGAGAGCCTAACGAACACAGCTTGAGGCTAACACATGAGCAAAAAGCTTGGAGAAATTGCTAGCGAAAAAGTGTTCGGCCAAAGGTCTTGAGAAATGTGACATGTCTTGTGGTCTGTTCTGATTATCCGGTTAAAGGACAAGCCCAGTTGGAAAAATTGCCATTTGTTGATATTCTAAAAGTCAATGAAAAATGTAGCATTTTATTTTACAGTAAACTCTGAATATTTATCGTATCTCTTATAGTATTTTGGTGTTCATATTTTGGGAAGCAGAGGAAAAAATACGGCCAAAAAACCATCAAAATTATGTTTTACATGTTCCCTATTTTTTAAAGCCTCTTGAAAATTATCCGGACCGGAACTGGCTACATGCCTATTTAGAGAAAACCTCGGCGTGCCTACATCGGGCCATGCCATCGGCTAGTCAACGGCCATCCGATTATCGTCCGGCTTCGGACTCGAGCCTTTTCTCCATCTCTATAGTCACGTGATGCTGCCCATAAGAAAACGAGAGAGAAAAAACTCAAACGGCGGCTCTTTCTTCTTTTCAATCTTCTCTTTTCACGTCGTCCACTTTCGGCAAAAATGCACATACATTTTTTCGTGGGAGAGAGAAAAACGAGCTATATAGCCACGAAATTGTGGGGACTAAAACGAAAAAAGCTTCATCTCACCATCAAGCCTGAAATAGCTATAGTCATAGCCACTCATCTTGTGCATATATATTCATAAGTGGAGACTACTAAATAAGCTAAGCGTTCTGGGACCTTCAAGGATGTCGGAAAATTGACCGTGTGAGTGGAAGAAGAATCTTTTTTGACGAAGTTTTTCTTGGTCAGACGTTAAGTTTTTCCGACTAAAGAGAGTGGCTAATTATGGAGAGAAAAATGTAGAAAACTAGACTGAATGAAGGTTAAAAAATAAGTACTATACGATTTTTTAGCTGAAAAAATTAATATCAAAATTTTTTATTTATAAAAAAATATATAAAAAGTATAAAAAAGCAAAAAGTTTTTCCGCTGCAGGATTCAAACTTGCGCCCTCCAAAGAGGACTGCAATCCAAACGCAGCTTCATAGACCATTCGGCCAGAAGGACATGTTTTCAATTCCTTTAACTTTCTGTGAAACAAATTCTATTTTGTATAAACTTTGTATAAGATTCTGTTTCACCTATTAACGAGCAAAAAAATAGAACTGCATGATCTATGGTTAGGACATCGGCCAAGAGCGGTCCCAAGGGGGAGGGTAAATTCGGGATAGTTTTCTCCATTCCGACCGAAGGCCGAAAAGAACCAAAGGGTCCCCTTATACAGGGTGACACAAAATAACGTAATAACAAAAATTTATTCAATATATCCTCCTTCTGCATCGATACACGCTTGGAGGCGTCCAGGCCAGCTATCAACCATTCGTTTAACCATATCATCAGGCATCTCATCCCACGCCTTCTTGATGGCTTTCTTCAAGGATTTGATCGATTCGTGGGGTTTTTCACACGCTTTTGCTTCTAGATAACCCCAAATTGCGTAGTCCAGCGGGTTCAGATCCGGGCTGTACGGCGGCCATTCCTTGATGGTGATGAAGTCCGGGACGTTTTTGCGAAGCCATGCTTGCGTCTCTTTGGCCTTATTCCATAGAGTCACCATAGGAGCGCATTCTTAAAATCGCAGCTCGCAATTCTTTCATTTTAGCTCTAAAAAAACACAATTACAATAAATATAAAAAGTTTATCGAATCGTATACGTTATTTTGTGCCACCCTGTATTTTTGCCTGCAGGTTAAAAATTTTCATCCTTATGATTTTTTAAATTTTGGAAAAATTTTTTCAAAAATATCAATTGTTTAAACATAAATTACTTATTTTCTAAACGTTTTTTAATCCTCCTCCGACTGCGTAAAAAATGGTAAAATTCAAAAATTCACAGAAAATCCAACTTAAATGATTTTTTGATGCGGTTTTTTAAAATTGTTCACAGTGTCTAAATTTTATTTACCGTCTGTTTTCAAGGTGACAACTAACAACGATTAGAACTTGATCAACGGCTCATTGAAATCGTCATCACCTGCGCTACACGCTGGTATATTGATTTCCTCGAAGCTTTCGTTTCAATACTCAGAAAAAATATGAAACATCGACATAGTCTCGGATTTCGAAATGTAATTAATGTCAAAAGTGGTCATTTTTGACCATCTTGCGAATGTTTTCAGACAAAATGATCTTTACAAAAGATGAAATTCTAGACATTCATTCGGTATATAGATCATGGTATGCTGATTCATATCTCATGACCAAGCTAAAAATGATGCTTTAACAAGTTTTTTTCTCTAAAAGAAGTTGATTAGAATAGCTTTGAGGTTATTATATGTCAAAAGTATGAAAAAATCACTTTTTCATAAGTAAAGACTCGCTCACTGATCATGAGATATGAATCAGCATACCATGATCTATATACCGAATGAATGTTTAGAATCTACATTTCACCTTTTGTAAAGATCATTTTGTCTGAAAACATTCGCAAGATGGTCAAAAATGACTACCTTTGACATTAACATTTCGAAATCCAAGACTATGCTGATGTTTCTATTTTTTCTGAGTATTGAAACGAAAACTTAGAGGAAATCAATATACTAAATGTTAATCTTACAATTTTCCGTAAGTTTGAAGTTGTCATTCGGAGTCACAATTTAGTATGTGTTATTTTTTCACAAAAATGTAATATGTGCTATTGTTTATTTTCATTCCCGTATTTATTATACATCCAGCATACTAGTCGATAAAAATAGCTAGACAAAAAAGTGTAAAAATGTAATTCTGCAACGTGTTTCCTCCCATTGTAGCCTAGCGAGTCAAGCAAAAGCTCCTCCACCCAGACGTCTGCAATAGCCGATGGTTGCTATTTTTGGCCCATGTTTCAAGTGCACATATTTTTCCGACATTTGCCAATAAATGACCAATGGCTATGAGTCTCGAAGAAGAAAATTGCCTCGTCTACTAAAGTCCAAGTCTAACAACAACAGCGAAAAGAATGCCTAGACAACACATGCAAATGAGAATTTTTAGTAGACATGAGGCTATTTTTTACAACGTACTCCAGACAAGATCGTTAAATGTGTAAACAAGATTTGTGAGAAAATGAGAAAATATATAATGAGCTATAGCTAAAAATAAGCTTGGGCTAAAAATAAAAAGAGGATTGTATTATATAGTTATGACTAATTGTTATTATCAATTTACGAAGAAAAAGCGAAAAGTACACATATGTAAAAGTCTTTCATTTTGTTAGCAAGGGATCGGTTAAGCCAAGATCGAATAAGATCATTAAAATTAAAACTTATGACACCTCCTGTGAAAACGGACTATTTTACAACTAGTAGATTTTAGTGACGGTTGGGCTGCATACGGTGGAGTAAGACTTATGCAGCAGCAGTTTAACCATAGGTATAATCTTCATTTATCTCTATACTGTGCACCTTTCCCATAACATTTATTTAGATGGGTTAACCATAAAGTGTCTTTTGTGGACCCAAATGATAGGTCTGTGCATACTCAATCTATCGAAGCAACTTGGTTTGCATTAAAACGCAGCTAAAGCACCTGCACGGCACATCTAAGGAATTGCTCCCAACGTACCTATTTCAATACATGTTCCGCCGCTATCACAACAATACAAAGATATTTCAGCATTTATTGGAAGAGATTCGTATAGCATACCCATTATAATATAAATTATAAAGATATAAATAAAAACTTCATAAAAAATATTAAGGACTCATAAAAACATCCAAGGACTCATAAAAGCATGAAAGGACTCATAAAAATTTTTAAGGACTCATACAATATTTAAGGACTCATAAACGTCATAAGGACTCATAAAAGCATTAAGGACTCACAAAGTAGAATAGAGCCGATTTTTTTCCGTAGGTACCCTGCAGACTCCCAATATCTCTATCAAGAATTAGGCCTAAGCTTAGGCCTAGGCTTAGGTTTAGGCCTAAGCCTAGGCCTAGGCCTAAGCCTAAGCCTAGGCCTAGGCCTAAGCCTAAGCCTAGACCTAAGCCTAAGCCTAGACCTAAGCCTAATCCTTGGTAGGGATTTTATGTCACCAATTAGCATTCGTCCAAAATATATATTATTAGTCCTAAACAAATTGTTTCCAACCAAATTTTGAGTGTTTCCCATTTTTGGCCAACTTTGGACCGCTGTCCTCTAGACCAAATGATTAATCCTCTAGANTCCTAAACAAATTGTTTCCAACCAAATTTTGAGTGTTTCCCATTTTTGGCCAACTTTGGACCGCTGTCCTCTAGACCAAATGATTAATCCTCTAGACCCAAGTTGACGCCATAGTAATTCCAAATCTACCAACGCTGTTTTACACTTATGAAAATATTTTGCTACTATTTTAGTCCTTAAATCCCTTCCACACTTAGAAATTTTTTTAAGATTGATGACGCTATTCGTATAGTTTTATACATTTTTCTTTTCGAACCCAATAATTTTTTCCTCTCCTTTTGATTTTCCTTATTTAGCTTACATCTCTTGCTTCATCAGACAATATTTAGTATAGTCGTGGCTCTTTTCATTCCTTCCCAAGCGGCTCGTCTGGGTTTTTTGCCATACGAAGAAGAAAAATCGACATCTGGCCAAGCCGCCATAGGCGTTTTGGCCATGCATTTTTTCTCATTTAGCCATTCGAGTAGAGCTTGTCCATTTTTGTTGGCCTTGGAAACGAGGCATGGACCGGACGGACTTTTCTTGTGTTTTCTTTTTACTGCCAACGGCGGCTTTATTTAGTCATGTGAGTATATTTGGCATGATGGTAGAGGCTATATAGATAATCCATGCATGCCAAAAACGAGCTGGACGGACACTGCTAAGCCTTTCTTTAGTAACACTATTTTGGTTCGCTAACATTCTATGGCATATACTTACTTGTCACGTTCCTTTTTTGTGCTTCTCANCGGACACTGCTAAGCCTTTCTTTAGTAACACTATTTTGGTTCGCTAACATTCTATGGCATATACTTACTTGTCACGTTCCTTTTTTGTGCTTCTCATCTGCCTGCTTAAATTTTTCCACAACAGCCGTTTTTGGGCAGATCGTAGGAGTCGGCTAGCTGGGAAGCCGATGGTGTGACCATGGCCACGAGGCAACCGGCCAGTCAGCCGGCTGGCCGCATGGCCATAGAAAAATTTTGCCGAAGGCGCAAAAATGTCATCCACTCATCGAGTTGTAGTGTTTGCCGTTGTTGTTTCTATGGTGTTTTCTATGGCGCACTTTCTTTTATATCGTATATAGCATTATATCCGATGAGAAGGCCGTTGGCTTGTTTTTCACAAGCCAACGGCCTTCTTTTTTTAGTTTGTCTTGGGTGGATTTTTCTAATTGGAATTTTTCATAGGCTAATTCAATAATTGGTTAGCTCGAGCGAAAAATGATTTATGGACAAGGTTAAATGTTTTGAAAATGGTTATTTTTCGTTTTCGATTGAGTCTCAATGTGTCTATGAACCCATTAAAGGGGCACTAACCATGGCTTAGGTTTTGCCAATTTTTTTTAAATTAATAAAAAAAAGAGTTTCAACCGAATTTTTTCGGGCGACCACACATTCGATTGCTAGTAATCTGGAGAATTTTTTGTAAAAAAATTATTGAAAAATCACACGTTTTATCCGAGATATAGCCATTTGAAGTTTGAACCCAAAATGTCCATTTTTCCTTATTTTCAAAACTTTGCCAAAAATCGGGACGGATTTCTTCGAGCGACGGCAATCTTGAAATATGGGAATCTGAGGAATTTTTACAAAAGAAATTATTGAAAAAGCTTTTAAAATCGCGAAGATATGATTTTTTGAAAATTATGCCTTTTTTCGATGCTTTCCTTATTTCCAAAAAAGTGCAAAAATTGAAAAAAAGCATAATTTTCAAAAAATCATATCTTCGCGATTTTAAAATCTTTTTCAAAAATTTCTTTTGTAAAAAATCCCTCAGATTCCCATCTTTCAAGATTGCCGTCGCTCGAAGAAATCCGTCCTATACCCAATTTTTGGCAACGTTTTGAAAATAAAGAAAAATGGACATTTTGGGTTCAAACTTCAAATGGCTATATCTCGGATAAAACGTGTGATTTTTCAATAATTTTTTTTACAAAAAATTCTCCAGATTACTAGCAATCGAATATGTGGTCGCTCGAAAAAATTCGGTTGAAACTCATTTTTTTATTAATTTTTTTAACTGTGGTGTAGGGAGTAGGGTCGACTGGGGAGGCACTTATCCAAAAAAGATCATTTTTTACCAAAAACATAAGGGGATCCTTATGTGTATAAATTTTTTTAACTTTTGGCCCACTAGGGGGTACCTGTCCACCCTCGCCTACACTAATTGTGCTTACATTTTAAATTTTTTATTATGCTCAAACCGACTCAATTTTTGCAGATCATCTCCCTTTCCTTCAAAATTTTTAAATTTCTTAACTTTAAGTACTTCTCCGATTTCTTCTTTGTCATGTGCGGCATCTTGCCTTGCCCAAAGGCTAACCAAGCACCAGCCTGGAGAAGCAAAAAGCTGGGAATCGGAAATCTCTTCAGCCATATGGCCAAATGTGCTGGCATTTGTGCATGTAATCATGTTTGAATATTCCTCTCTTTCTTGAATTTTAGATAGAAATTTTTCGATTTCGAGAGGCATCTATCGCATTGAACTTTTTATTCTGAATTTAATTGTTTTAAGAAAAACAAAAAATTATGGTTTAGTGGTAAATTTTTCACCTTACCGTTGAAGCATCGAGGGTTTGATCTTAATAGAATCGAAATTCAAACATTTTCAATTAATTTTTGCTAGATAAAGCTGGATCAAATCCTCAATTCTGAATGGATCAAACCCTCTACTTCAAACTGAAATTTAAGACGTTTACTACTGCGCCATAAGCCCGGATTTTTTGTGTGTGACGCTGAAACAAAGCTTATCTCAAAGATCCAATCATCATAACCCTATCTGGACTTTAGAGTTTTTATATATTTTGCTGTTTGCACATAAAAAATCTTTTATGACATCTATCGCTGAATTTTTTCCTACCTCCTTCACCCTCTGTTCTTGCGTCATGTGGTCGAAACGATGATCTCCTATTGGCCGTCCAGCCGTTTTCATGGACAGTCGTTAAGCAAAAGGCCGAGACGCCACAGGCAGTTTCAGAAGAAGAACAGCTGCGAGCCAACAACAAAAAGACATAAGCACAAGCATAAACCTGAGGACTCAAGCAAGTCCAGCAGAAATCTTGACTAACTTTGCTGTAATATCACTTGGCCAGCCGTTGTCCTAGTAAATCTTCTAGCCGAGATGCCATGAGGTGATATCTTTTCCTAGGCTGATGCATGAGCTTGAGTTGGATCATGGAGTCTTTGATGGACGGCTTCGTCCATGAGCCAGCGGTGTGTCTGAAGAAAGTTGTGCTAGGAGGCTTTTTTAGCTTCTTTCATCGGAGTTTTTTAGTGGCGTGGTTATTTTTACCTAGGGAGTGGATAGCTCAATTTACATTTACACATTGTAAAAAGCTAATCCCCTAAGAATTGGATTTTTTCTTCATGTTCTCTAATGTAGTGAATGTGTTGTTAATACTTGTAGATAATAGATTATTGTGTTGTTATAAGAAATAATTTTTACAAGGTATGTGTAGATTGATGCTTTAAAAAACCAGTCCAGTAATTTACAATCATATGAAAAAATGATATATTCGAAAAGATCATGAAAAATGGAGCATTTTTTGTTTTTACAGCTTGTTCTGAATCGTTGTAGTTTTCGAGATAATTGCGTTTGAATTTGTTACAAGCTCTTCGTTGTAATACACAAACTTTTTTGAATTGTGTATTACAACGAAGAGCTTGTAACAAATTCAAAATTTCAAACGCAATTATCTCGAAAACTACAACGATTCAGAATATGCCGTAAATACAAAAAATGCTTCATTTTTCATGATCTTCCCGAATATATTTTAAAAATATGATTGTAACTTAAAAAATTAAATTCCGATTACATAATAACCAGTTTCTCCTCCCTTTTCCATCTATCATGAACACTATTCAAACCGCCAAACATAATGGTCATCTTTGGTCCTTTGACTTTTCAATGTAATGTGTTTTTGTAAGGCCAATTGCGGTTTTATTGGAAGGTGAAAGTTAAAAAGACATCCGAAAACCAATCTTGGGAAAAATTTCTCACTTCAAGGACCTTTTTCAAAACTCAAAAATCCCGCCAAATTTGTGTAACTTTACATTTTATTGCATAGTGTTCTTTTTATAACATGCCTTAACAATAACCTTCTTAAATTTTATTTTACAAAAAACCGGTTTTCCTAACTTTTAACCAAGGACACTATTGTTGTTGGATGTTATCAAAAAAGGTATATGCCAGAAAAATGATAAAATGATCGATTACTGTGGTCATAAGCCTGAAAAATTAACGACTACGGGTATCAAATCCTTATTGTTTAACACTTCCGGCTGACTTTCAACTAATCTTTTTTTGGAGCACCCGAAAAATTCGTCCACTTTTTGTCCATCTTCTTCAGTCCACCTCTTGGTCTTCTTCTTTCCGCATTCAGATTCATCGTCATCCGCTTCGAGAATCTAAGAAAAATGTCCTTGAACCACCACCGACATCTTTGGTCACTCATCGCAAAAACTGTGAGTGACCTCAATTTTGTTACATTGATGGACTTTTTTTCACACACAAATAAAGCGCTCATTTTTCGAGATGCTCTCGTATCGTCCATTTTGATGAATCTTTAGTTCTTTGATGGACGGGCGGTTGTTATTTAATTAGTCGAAATTTTTTGTTTGATGATCTGGGGGTTGATCGAAATTAGGTATGGACAGTAGGAAGCTAATAAGAAATAGTATATACCCAATTCTTAGTGTTGTAGAGGAGGGACATATCGGGCATGCCTGAGGTGTCTCCCAACGGGCGGGTGGCCAAAAAGCGTAAAGAGATTCGATGTTTATTAAAACGATAAACATTTATTTCATAAACTGGATACTGAGCGCCTACGACGCTCTCGAGTGCTCTTGATGTTAACCCCAAGTGGGGTTGACGGCGCTCTTGATCGACAACCCCAAATAGAGCTTCCAAGCAGTGCTCCCGAGCGGCACTCCGAGCGGTTCTTCCGTGTCCTTTTATAGTCTTCTTGAAATTCGCATAAACATGTTTAAACAGGTTCTAGCGTATTAGTTTGCCGTGACGTCCTAGTTTACGTATCACATTTATAACGTGAAAATTAAAAATTGATTTTCTAATTTTTCCTATGGAGATCTCCTCGATTTTGGTGTCAAATGTCTTAAAATTTCGTCCTCTTCATAAAGGTACATCGTGATCGCACTTTGGACTTACCTTCAAAAATTAGTCCGCATGACACACACAAACAGACACTACGCGTTTTATTTATAGTAATGTCCATCATATCCTTAATGATTCATATTTTATAACTTCACATCATTTCTTTAATTTCAAAGCCAAATTCGTCTCCATTTTTTAGTTCCAGATCATTTCGATAATCACTTCAAATATTTTAGGTAGTGGTGACCAGCGCATCTGTCTCGATCGAAGCCATCTTCCTTGTCGGGATAGTTCTTTACCTAAAAATCGCCTTCATGTGCTCCAATTTTGACACTAGAGTGTGATGCGACGTCCAGCGGTATTTTTCTGCGCTAGTTACTAAAATTTTCAAGGTTATTTCGCATCTTCAATACACCAACACAGCCCAAATGGATGGTCCATTTTCAAGGTTTTATCTCGGCGATCGAGGTGTGGTGGTGGTCAACGTTGGTTTTTTATTTTATTTATTTAAAAAATATTTTTAACAATTAGGCATATGTGAGTGGGTGATCTCTCTTAAAAGAACATTCATTTGCTCCAGTGGCGTAATTTCAACCGCCTTATGGGGAGCACTTGGAAATTTTCAATTTTTCATGGGATTTTTGATCATAAGGAGGGACCATTATGTGTTTAAAAATTTTCTGGCCCTTCGGACTGAAAGGGGGAGAGCCTCCCAAAGCTCCCCCACCCCGTAATTACGCCACTGATATGCTTCTAGTCCCTCTTTTTTGTTATATTTTAAATTTTAATATACTTCTTCCCCCGTTTTCGTTTTCTAACTTTTCCTTTCAAAATAATCATTATCCTCTTTTTTATTCCTACCCAAAATCGTCCACATAAACTTTCACTATAGCCGGTTGGATGGCCCAATCCTATCTGAAAATCCATCGTCCAACGAAGTTGATCTTCAGATAATCCCACACGCAGACAACAACAGCAAAGTTTTGTGTTGGACGCAATTTTCATTGCTGCGTGATACATGGGATTGGACAATCTTCTCTCGGACAGGTTTTCAGTTTTCCTTTCGTTCGAATGCGTGAAAAGAGATTACGTGATTCGCGCGTGCGCATATATCAATTAGCCGTGTTCTTTTTTCCTTCGTGAAAGGGAAGTTTTCACGCAATCTGGGTCTAGGTGTGTACGGTGGTAAGTTTCACTTTCGACGATAAATAATGGCCAATAAGGATAAAAAAATATACCAAATCAATCATTATGAGCTTTAGAGGAGATTCAGACCAAAATTTTTGCCTTGAAACACTAACCACTGACAGCAATATGTTCGCTGACGGTGCGAGGTCGAACCAGAAACAGTATGGCTCAGTGGGTAGTTTCGGAAACCGAACTTTGACGCTCTGGGCCCAACGTTGCTTAACTTGCAAGATCGGACGATCCGGCGGCATACCGAGAGAACTATGCTTCCTCTATGCTGACGAGATCAAACTTTTATGTATGTAAAGTAGGACACTTACCACTTCACCACAGATAATAAGTTTTTCATTGTCGATAAATTCTTTATACTTTTGGCTTTTGGATTGAGCAGTGTTTATTTGAGGCTAAAAATATGAGAGAGTTTGTAAATTTTATAAAATTATGAGTCCTCTCTTCTCATCTTTGCCTATTTTAATCATTTCACTTAAAATGCCATGAGATCAAACTTTGATCTTATTTTAACACTTTACTCTTTAATTTTTTTTCTTCAAATTCTTGCGCACAACAAAAATTCTACTCTCCCTTTCATTCGCCTCGAAACGACCTTGAAAACACTAGACTAGAGAATACCCTATCTCCCGCAAACACGCATACAGAATCGGATGGCCATAGGCCAGAAAAATAGGTGCAAGTGATTTCGATTGCCCAAGAACCGGTTCTTCTTCTTCTACTTATACAATTGCATCTGTCCGACTCTTCCGTCTGCGTCCGACGTGCTTTCGCTAAGTGGGCTTCTGAACAGTCGCCAAAAAATGAAACGAGGAAGCGGAGTGATGTGAGTGGGTTGGGTGCCGGCGATTTTACATTTGACCTTGAAAAGTGAAAGGCGCTTCAGATTCCAAAATGGACGTTAAGAATAGGAATTTTGACAGACATCTGCAGATGCTTTTTTGCACTTTCTTTATGCACGTCCCTTTGATCGGATCAAAGAAAAGACATGAACAGAAAAACTTGTTTGTGTGAAAATTGTCAAGAAGAGTAGGTATTCTTACAAATATCAATTCCATAGGAGGTCATCCAGATATTACGTAATCATGTTGTGGGGGGGGGGTCGGCCCTGGGGAGGAGGGTAACCACCAAAAAGCCCCCCGGGGGATGTAACCACCAAAAAGTTGATTACGTAATATCTAGGTGACCCCTAGCTTATATGATCATTGAAATAGATTTCATATTAAATTCATCAATGTCTAAATGTAGCTTTTCGAACATACACTTAATAGCAAATACAATTTACAACCCTACATTAAAAAATGATATTTTATTTTCCCCGTACACTACAACGAAAAATGTGTTTTCATGTTATTTCGCATTTTCTTCTTAAATCTCCCGTTTACTCTTTTTTTCAAGGGTCATATGATTTTACGCACGTTCTTCTTCATTTCTTACGCACAATCGTCCATTAGATAGAAGGAAAGGAGCTGCTAGCCGTTTGTCGTTTACACTCTCCAGTCAAACAATTGATAAATGATAAGGCCACGACCATAAGACCATAAGGCATGACCCTTTGTTATGCATTGTTCATTTTTGGAGCGTTGAATAGTGTAATTTTTTATAGACAAACGTTTCATTTTTAGGACATAGGTGCGCCGATCTCCGTTGAGAATGTTTGAGTGTAATTTTGAAATTTTTATTGTTTTTGTTATTTTGCTTATGTTTACTAACAAATGTAAAAAAGTGTATATCTTTTAAATTTTGATAAAGTGTCAAATTTGGTTACATAGCAAAGTGCGAAGTGACGCCAATTGCACGCATAAGATCGAAGGTTCAATCCCGTGCGAAGCCATTTCTTTTTTGCAGTGTCCAAAATCGATAAAAAATTTTGTCTAGGGGTATTTTTAGCCACAAAACATGAATTTGAAACCTTCGAAAAATCAATTTTTTCAATTTTTACAAAAACGCCTAAATTTGCATAAAAATTGAAAAAAATCGTATTTCCTGAGGTTTTGGAGTAATAAAAAGATCAAATTCGTGTTTTTATGCTAAAAATATCCCTAGGCAAAATTTTTTATCTATTTTGGACACTGCAACAAGAAATGGCTTCGCGCGGGATCGAACCCTCGATCTTATGCGTGCAGTTGGCGCCATTTGTACTTTACCATGTAATTGGCACTTTTTTTAATCTCTCTACGAGAAACGTTATAAATATCCCCGGTTTCCTAACATCATGCAAAATACCGCACATGAAAATCTTTTTCTATAATTTTTGGCGAATTTCAGAAAAAATCGAATTTTTTGAAAAAATCTTTATCGCTGAGGGCCGCCACTAAATCGTTCGGAAATTTTTGACTTCACTAATTTATCATTAATAACATCACTAATTCCGTTCGGACACATCACTAATAGGTGTTCCGACGCGTTCAGAAACGTTCTGACGCGTTCGGAAACGTTCAGATGTTCGAATGAGCGCCCGAACGCATCCGAACGTTTCCGAACGCATCCGAACGTTTCTGAACGCGTCCGAACGCAATTAGTGAAGTTATTAGTGAACTAAAGTCCGTTCGGGAGTCGCCCGAACGTATTA
Source organism: Acrobeloides nanus (assembly GCA_900406225.1). NCBI lineage: Eukaryota > Metazoa > Nematoda > Chromadorea > Rhabditida > Cephalobidae > Acrobeloides > Acrobeloides nanus. The sequence continues at coordinate 33,927 of OZJO01017626.1, read as the reverse complement.
GTGTCGGCCCTGAATCACCCTGTATATTTTCAAAAAATTTGTTGACTCTTATAAACTTAGTTATTCTAATCTGTGCCCCAATTTCAAAAGTTTCATGTCATCATTCTAAATTTTTCCTTAAACTCTTATTCATTTTTTGTCATTTTTCTTAACGATGCTGCTGCATCTGGCCGCACTTGGACCAACATTCTTTTGTGTTGTCCGTTTGTGCGTATGTCATTGCCGGAAAGACTGAGAGAAAAAATGGCCTTTTCCCGTTGCTAGCAGCTGACAGAAAAATTAGCGAATACAAAAAAGACGGCCAAAAAATATCGCATCTAAATGAGAGAGTTTCCTTTCGCCCAATCAGAAATGTGCTGTTGCCAGCCGAGCCGTTCCGCACCCATAATTCTTCTTCTACTCATTGCCATCCATCAAATGGCCAACACGAAGAAAACGTCCGTCATGGTCATATGGAATTTCTGAAGAGGACCGTTCGTTTGGGTGTGTGTCCGAAGAGGGGGACAGGAAAAGGGGTTGAGGTGGCCAGAAACACCCACACTACAGCGGGTCCAGTTGGCCGACGATGTGGATTCTGGGCACACGGCTGGGAGACTTGCAGAGAGACTGATTTCTCTGCCAGCATGACTTTCTGAAGTTCTCTGGCACGTCTTTTGTCTCTTCATGATTTCAAGTGTTTTGTTATTTTATGACCTGACGGCTGTAACTTTTTGTGTAGTTTTTTTTGCTATGGCTTAGTGTGCGAAGTATACTCGAGCCACAACGCAGGTACTCGTTTTTCACTAATTTTACTTTTCTAACATCCTTTGTTTTGTTACACTCAACCCCTACAAGTCCAAAAAATTCAAATCTTTCAATTTTTAATGGATTCATTAAAAGGAAGCGCCGTATTTCGCTAATTTTAGCGTTTCTGTTGCTAAGTTTTTGATTTCTGATTTTTTTGGTTTGGGTAACAATGGCCTCTTCCATATATTTTGGTCGATGAAGGTCGGCTAAAAAAAACATAAGGGTAACCCTTAATTTTTATGGGGTAAAAAAGCTCCCACGGCGCACCAAAATGCCGAAAGGATGCAGGCAAGGATCAAAATTTAAAAAAGTATCGGGAGGCCGAGAGCTAACGAGCTCGGAGAGAGAAGAGGTGAGTGTAAAATTCTCCCCTCCGAGCGATCTATACACTCACCTCTTATCCTTCCGAGCACTTTTAATACTCATCTCTTCTTCTCCCCTTTCCGAGCTCATTCGAAAAAAGAACTTTTTGAACAATAAGTAATATGTATTAGCCACTCGGCCTTGGATAAAACCCACAAAACCCCATAATATGGTACTCGTTTTGAAACGCTCGGCTAGCTGAGTCGATTGGCGAAATTTTCTATTTTGACCCCTGTAAGCACCTTTTCGGCATTTTGGTGCCCCCCTCATGAACCCTTATACAATCGACTCTCCATATAGTGACACCCTCTTCAATTCGATTAGTGATCCCTGTATAGCTTTTTTGGTGCTTTTTTCATGACGGAAAAATCAAGATTAGTACTAATCTTTATTTTCCCGTCATACGACCACGCAGGGATGCATCAAAAAAGCTATATAGGGATCACTAATCGAATTGAAAGGGGTGTCACTATATCGAGAGTTGACAGTATCTAGCTAAACTTTAAAATTTGTTACAGTTTACATTTTTAATCAAAAATAAATTTTTTTTCTCCATTCTATTTCTGTCATGGAAATTTCAAAAATTTCTTTGTTTCCCAACAATCACTTAATCGATCAAAAATCATCTCAAAAACTCCTCTGATATCTTTCTACGTTAATTTCCAACTATCCCATAAATTTGTTGATTGTTTCAAGAATTTTCCTCAATCCTATTGTTCTTGCTATTCCCTTAACACTCAAATACAAAGCAATGGCCATTCTAATCTTATCAGGTATTTTTGAGTGCTGGTAAATATTAAAATTTCTACATCTCTCCAATTTTCTAGCGGTCTCTGATGTCCATTGTTCTGGACTTGGTTGCCTGGACTCGTTATGGGTTTGTCGTTTGTCCAGAAAAAATTTGGGACTGATAAGGATGGTTTTTGGGTTTCACTCCAAAAAAATGGATCAGCGATTTTGAAATTAGAGAGGGCTAAGAAAATTCTAAGATTTTTTGCTCAGATACCCCCTTCACCTTAAAAATAAAACTTTGTTCATAAAGTGCATCTATTTTCAAAGGGCAAAAAATGAAATGAACGTTTTTTAGGCTCCTCAAAATTTCAAAAAAAAAAGTTTTCTGACCCAACCGGGACTCGAACCCAAACCTACTGACTATGTCCAAGTGCACTACCATTGTGCTACCGAGACCTAAAACTTAGTCCGTTAATTGGTGAATAATATCCAAATTTAATCAATTAATTTTCCAATTTTTAATTGCTTTCTCTATTTTCATTCAATTATTTTTTCTTCTGTTTTTTTCAATTACCAACGCTTGATTGCAACAAGACCTGTCTAGGCATATCCTCAGGCAATATTCTAATCAGGAGACCGGTTTCACTGGATGCGTTGGATATTGCATAATCGCCAGCCGGTCTCATTTACTACTTGCCGTCGGAAGTGGAATTTTTTTGCAGGGACTAGAATAGCCATTCGACCATCTACTGGACACGCGTGCGTTGATCTCAACGGTCTAATGCGCTCAAAATTTCCACCTTGAATGGTCATTTTCGTTTGAAGGGGTGAAGATAGCCACAGGCTAACATGTATGTAAGAAAGTTTTTTCGCCGGGTACGGATGATTTGATTTTGTGATGCTTTTTTAAATTATTATTTTCTCCCATTTAACTTTTTTATATTTAGTACTTGGACCTTCGGGTGGGCAAAAATAAGGGAGGAGATCGCCTTTCAATCGGTTTAGAGTGTAGCCCCTATATCGTTGGGTCAACAATTTTTTAGGGTATTAAAATTTTTTGTTGTTGAACTTTATTCCTCTCACATCTGATATTTCTTATTTCCAAAAGGGATTAAACATAAGTAAAACCAATTGTATCCAACTTCCTTTCTTTTTTTGCATATTTTTTTCAAAAATAGCCATTATATTGACCAAAAGATCTATGATGTTTCCATAAAGTTATTTGTGTTTTGTCTTACGATCCAAAAATCGCTTTAAATTCGAAAATTTTTTCAACATGTGCAATTTCCGGCTGGCAAAAATAATTATCAAGGTTTTGAAAGAAAACTTCTCGTTAGGCTACTTAAGACCATCTTTCGAACATGCTCCTAAATTTTTTCTACAATTAATTACTGTCCCATTCAACCCAAAAAGAACAGGTTTTCACTTTTCATTTATATGGAGGTAAAGGATTTTTTTATAAGCGTCTAAAAATACGTCTAGTCTTTTTTGACCGATAAGGAGAGGTGGAAATTTCGATTTGGTTGATTTAACAGAAAACTACAAAAACCCATTCTGTCTTTTTTTCATTTTTATATAGTACCAGAAGCCGAGCTCTCTGCGCTCCAAGAGTGATTCTGAGCGGGAAAATCAAGACCACGCAGGGATGCATGTTGGCGAGAAAATCAAGCTCAGTATATACTGAGCTTGAAATGTATATATATCTTTCCTTGGTTGGGGTTCCCCATTTTTTAACTTTTAAAAAAATGGTTAAAACTACTAGATCCACAGTTAGCTGAAGAGAGTAACAGGGCTACAACTTTTATAATAACATTCCGGGTTTAAATCAAGCGTTTCCGAGATCATCCGACAAACAGACAGGCACACATCCTACTAAGGGGCTGTCCTTAAATTACATTTGCCAAGAGGAGGGGGGAGGTCTGAAAAAATCTAATTGTTTCTAACAGGGGGGGGGGGTCTCCGAAATCTATAATATAAGGATGCAATTTTCTCGGCAATACCTAAAACGTAAATCTTTTCACCAGCATGTTTCTCTAGGCTATTTTTTTATACCCCCTACCGGTTATGCAACACATGGGCGTCGTCCTTCACAATATTTTGTGGTTGCACGTCGTTTGTGCAGTAGATGGCGTAACTCCGAAGGCCAGTCCACTAATCTTTTTTGTGCATGTCGTCCTTTCACTTTCATTTTCGACGTCCAATTCTGGTGTACACGTTTTGAGCGCGGCGGCCATCACATCGGAAAGTTGTTTCTGGTTCTATTAATATTGGTTGGATGGGCCGAACCGACGTAGTCCAACAGCTTTCCCTCTCAATGCACGTGTCGGTATGAAAAGGATTCTGGAATTAGGCCCATGTTGCTGTCTGGTTATGGGCATAGTTGGAATTATGATTTTTATAGTAGGGAGAGGATTTGGAAAGGAAACTTGTATTTAGGTCAGACGTCTGGACAGTTTTTATGGCCTATATACGATTTTTGGGGNATTTTTATAGTAGGGAGAGGATTTGGAAAGGAAACTTGTATTTAGGTCAGACGTCTGGACAGTTTTTATGGCCTATATACGATTTTTGGGGGGAGATTTTGGATTAGAGTGATAAACTGTAATTTTTTTCAGAAAATAAGTTTTAGTAGACAAAATTTTTTCAAAGGATAATATTGTTTCCATAAGAATTTGGAAAAAAAATTTGGCCCAACAAATTTTTTTCAAATCCAAATTTTTGCTCTAAAAATCATATATTTCTCATGCCGCTTTTTCTTTTCATAAGCATTTTTTCATGACCACTCAATTCTTTTTTCTATCGGATGGCCAGTTCACGACAACCGGGCCCATGCATATGGCAAATGGCTCTCTGCACTTCTTTCACATCTCCTACTTCACATCCGCTAGTTTTTGCATCGGGTATCCTGGGTTTTTTATCGCTACGGCACTCCACTTTGGGCCGTCGCGTCTCGATTTCCTCCCTATCGAGCAGCAACGTCCATAAGGTCCTCCTGCCTCTCGGCCATTTCCAACCAGCCATTATTTGTTTTGTTTTTATCGCTTTATATTTCTAGAAGAAGCGGTCTTTTGTTATGTTTGCATTTTTGAGTTTTTTTGTCATGGTGCATTTTTCACAAGACCCTAAGGCGCTTATTTTTGGGTTTTCAAGGGGATACTTTTATAGAAATGAAATTTTAGACGAAGAGAGAAAACTTGACGCAAATTTATGACAAATTCTTTGTTTTTAATTTTGAAAAAAAAGTGTTTGGCAAGCCTCCAAATTTTCGACTTTTGGCCATTTATTTATCTAACTCCACTCAGACTTCCCGTAACTTCATTATCATATTGCGCGATTCCACTCTTTTTTCACTTCTCCATTCCTCACTCGGTAATTTATGCCATTTGTCATCCGGTCATAAAGAGACCCAAAGAACCTGAGAAGAACTGGACTTTCTTTGTTTGGAGTCAAAAATCGAGCCGCCATAAAATGTTTCTGGCCAGATAACAAATAGGTTGAAATTTCCCTGCGCATGACCATATATTTTGAGCCACCCGCTGTGACGTGGTGATTTTAGGCAGGTTTTTTGTTACAAAAGGAGAAGGAAGATTTCGAAAGTGAAATATTTGGCGCCAACTTTTGGAATTTTGCCAAAAAAGCNTTGAGCCACCCGCTGTGACGTGGTGATTTTAGGCAGGTTTTTTGTTACAAAAGGAGAAGGAAGATTTCGAAAGTGAAATATTTGGCGCCAACTTTTGGAATTTTGCCAAAAAAGCTATGAAGTGAACGTTTGAACGTTGACCCTTATCTTTTTAATATTTTTTGTTCAATTTTTCTTGTAATGCACGAATAATTTGAAAATGAGGAGCAAAATAAAGTGCTCAATTATCGGAAAAATTATTTGTTTTGATCATTTTTACACCGAGCACAGAGCTCTCGAGCTACGCTTCCGAGCGTCACTCCTAAGCGGAGCTTCCGAGCGACGCTTCTATAACTTTAGCGCACGGCGTTTTTTGGCAAAAAATTGAACAAATTGAAATTTTAAAAATGAGTAATGCCATTCGACTCAGCTCAACGAGGCGAGTAAAACTAGTACCACATTGTACACAAAGGCGACAGAATCTCATGGCCAAGTGGTTAGTGTGACAAATTTGCAAAATAGAGATATGAAAAAATTTTGATGGAATTTGGACAACATTAATTTCGGACCGGTATTCGAACCCGTACCTATAAACTGCAAATTTTTCACTTTAACCACTCGGCCATGAGACTCTATCGCCTATGTGTACAATATGGTACTAGTTTTTCTCGTCTTGTAGAGCTGAGTTTAATGGCATTATTCGTTTTTAAAATTTTGAGTTTGTTCACCGTGAGTGTAGTTTATAATTATGGCTATATTCGATTCTTTACCTTAGGAATAAAAAGTGAAAAAACTTTTTTGAAGGCTACACCCATGATTTTAATGTCAATCGTCTTCTCTCATCGCCCCTACAACTTTTCTTTTGGCATTTGAAATTTGTATCGCACTTTCAAAAGTTAGTCCGTACACACGACACGTTTCATATAAGAAGATTTTCGAAGTTTATGTCATTAACACGAAAACCCTGAAAATCATGATATATTTTTATGTATTTAGAAGAGATTTTTAACTTAAATTTTTTTCAATTTTCCGATTTTTGAACGAACAATCAAAAAGCTATGACTAAAATAAGTCTCTTTTTCCTTTTTTTGTAGTCTCGTAAATGTTTTTTGTACAACAATAGCCATTCGAGCCACAGCTCCTCAGACATTTTTAGTATTTCCGTCTCTAAAACGAGAGACAAGTGCCTAAGAATCGAAATTTTTTCCTTCGTTTTTTGTTGATTTGACGCAAATCGATTCATAAATGTTACAGCGCTTTTTATTTTAAAAAATGTCATTTTCTGTAAGTCTAGAATTTTTGTACTTTTATAAAAAACAAATATATATTTTTTACGTTTTTCTAAAAAATAATTCCTATTTCGGAGATTTTTTAATCGTCCGGTGTCCTAGTTAAAAAATCGGATGAAAAAGCTAATTTGCATATGGAACAGATTTGATGGGAGTTTCTCTTTTTCGATTAAAAATTTCACTTTTATATTTTTTGACTTTTGTATGTTTAAAAAGACTACAATATTTCTGCACGCAATCCTTGTTTTNGAACAGATTTGATGGGAGTTTCTCTTTTTCGATTAAAAATTTCACTTTTATATTTTTTGACTTTTGTATGTTTAAAAAGACTACAATATTTCTGCACGCAATCCTTGTTTTCAAAAAAACTTCTTACATGCTTTCTTTTATTTTTACGTTATCGCAAGTCGCGACTTTATTTGTACACTTTGTCTGGGGTATGAAAAGTGGACAACGCGCGAGGGCGATCCTATTCTAAAAAACCAGTGCCCGTCGGATGTTGATCTCCAGGCAATTACCTATACTCGACTCTCGACGTCTGTGTTGACAATAAGATCCACCAAATATTGTATATATGATCTCTTCCGGGCTCTTCAGTTCTACAGTTATTCTGGCAGACTTTTTCTGGAAGTGTGCGCCGTCTAGACCCTTGGCCACACCAGCAACCGGTTGACGTGCGCTGGATTTTGTTGTGTGGTGGAGTAGGAGGAGGGATGGAGAAGAATTACGTTTACGCTTTCCTCTTCAGCTAGCTGAAAGAGAAAGGTGTTCTTTTTATTGTGTGTGTATGTATGAGTTGTCGCGAAAGCTATATTGCAAAAATAGGATAGGAGTGGAAAATTGTACTGTAGAGTGGTTTCAAGAATTTATAAATGAGCTCTGAGGACTATTGACGGGCCACGGCGCGGAAAAATCCCGAAAAGGTACAAGCAAGGGTCAAAAATAAAAAAAAGGTTCGTCAATCGACTCAGCTCGCCGAGCGCTTCAAAACGAATACCATATCAAGGGGTTTTGGGATTTGACTCATGGCCGAGTGGTTAACGTGCTCGAACTCACTCATAGGGCGCGGGTTCGATCTCGCGTTCAAAAGTCATTTTTTATTTTGTTGTCAAAATTCATGAAAATTTTTTCATGTTCACATTTTTATACAGGGAATACGATGACGCAATTATTTTTCCATGAAAACTTTTAGAAAAATTGGAAACAAAAAGTTTTAGATTTTTTGAGATTTTTCGATTTTTTCAATTTTTCCAAGAATTTTCATGGAAAAATAATTGCGCCATCGTGTTTCCCGCATAAAAATGTCGATATGCAAAAATTTTCATAAATTTTGCCAATATTAAAAAATGAATTTTGGAAGCAGGATCGAACCCGCGCCCTATGAGTGAAGACCGAGCACGTTAGCCACTTGGCCATGGGCCAAAACCCCATGATATGGTACTCGTTTTGAAGCGCTCGGCGAGTTGAGTCGATTGGCGAATTATTTTAAATTTTGACCTTTGCTTGCACCTTTTCGGCATTTTCCCCACGCCGTGGGACTTGTCCCCCCCCCCCGCGCTCCAACAGTGATTTTTTAACTTCTCATTTTTACATCTTTGCCTCTCTAAAATTAAACATATTTTCATGTAACATCCCATCCGATTACATTATTTAAAAACCAAAATTACATGTTAGTCTATCCGATTTTCGTTTGCTTTTTCTTCGCCGCAGTAATTTGTTTTTATGAGGCGAAAATTTTAAAATCGTTTTTCCTCAATGCCATCCTTTTCGGGTATGTAATTTTGACCAACAAGAAGCGCAAATGTTGTTGATTCCTCAAGGACAATACGCCGAAGCGAAATTTCCTTTCATCAATCTTTACTATTACGCAATACATATGCGTTGTGTCCACTCTCTGAGGACCAGTGTCCAGTCGGCTGGCTAGTTGTTTGGCCGTGCACTAGACAGCTGACCACTGGTCATCATTATCCTCACGGCTAGCGGATGCTTGAAGGAGTGAATGTGCCGTTTTCTTGCTTGCTTTTTAATAGCTCTTGTCGCGTTTTGGCGGCGGAATGTAACTTTGTTATTTAATGGCTAAAGTCGTTAGTACATTTTATGGCTGTTTTTATATGCTTAGGCTGTAATTAGGGCGTATATAGTCATGAGTAAAGTTTTAAAGGAAAAAAGATAGGCAAGATTTTTACAAGATCTAATTTGGGGTTGATAAAAATTTTGATACTGGTGGGTTCAAACCATTATAGTTTAGTTGTATGTTACAAGACTTGCCATTGAACTACAGTTGCGGACAAAAGTCTTGCCGACCCCTAAAGGGGGGGGGCAAGACTTTTGTCCGCAACTGTAATCATAAAATGTTACTCTGACATCACTGTACATACCATAAAATTAGCACACCCCTCGATTTTCTTTTCGAGAGATTTCATTCTCATGACGTAAAAACTAAAACCCTTGACTACATTAATTTTATTACTAGTCTATGTATACTTTTTACGATATAAACAAGTAGATTAATCCTATATGGACACTAAAGAAGCTTTGGCCTTGTTTACAGGGTATCCCAAATGAACCCGCCCATCTCAATTCTAAATTGAGCCATCGTTTTTAACCAACCAACTTATCTAGAAATCAACTTCTTAAGGGTAATTTTACACGGGGTAGCTTCTCTGACCCTGAATAGAATCCCTGGCCTAGGAAAGTGTGCGATATATTGAAGCGAAAATTACCTGAATCAGGATCAGGCAAAATTTTTCATACTTTGAAGACAAGCGGAATCGTTTCCTCGTGTAAAATTACCCCCAGGAGGTTGATTTTCAGGTAAGTTGGGTGCTTGGTTCAATTTAGAATTGGTTGGTCGGGTTCATTTGGAACACCCTGTATGTCCCAAATAGTTAGATCATCAGCAAAATAAGTGAAATTATTTGCTGTCGATCAAGGTCATTTTCACTGATCACTTCTCATTTTTATTGCGAGTATTTTTCTATTTTTACATAAACAATTCCATTCAGTGAAGAACATCATCGGTCACTTGATTCCACCATTTGATTAAACTTGTAAACAATCTTTTCGCTCAACTGGCCACTGGTCTGAAATTTTGGTTTGATAAGGAAATTTGCTTAAACTATTAAATGTTTAAAAATCATCGATAATGAGGATATTTCACACTTTTGTCTTTTTTGAAAGGATTGCCAATTTTTTAAAGAAAAAATTCTATTTTAGGCAAAAAATTTTATAAAAAATCAGGACCAGTTTACTCTGAAAAGTTGCCTGTGCTTATTCGAAAAGCTCATGAAAAATGGAGCATTTTTTGTTTTTACTGCATGTTCTGAATCGCTAACAGTTTTGAGATAATCGTGTGAAGATGGAGAAATTTGAAATCTATGTATTACAACGAAAACAGAACGCGAATATTTCTATGTTAATTTTTAATTTGCATAAATTAAAAGTTGTTTGTTGAAGTGATTAATCCGATAAATTTGAATAAGATCAATTTGAATAATCGCTTCAATAAGCAACTTTTAATCGATGCAAGTTAAAAATTAACGTAGAAATATTCGCGTTCATGTTTTCGTTGTAATAACAAATTTCAAATTTCGCCAACTTCACACACGATTATCTCGAAACAGATAGCGATTTGGAAAAAGATTTTTTGGCCGAAATTTGAAAAATTCTACTTCTTGAGAACTGGATATAAAGTTTGAAGCGTTCTTTTCATTTTTTAATACTTTTTTCTTTTTTACATGCAAGGCATCTGACCATAGGCCTATCCTTTTCGGATAATTAGTGTAACACTCAATTTCGTTGTTGTGTAATTTCCCACTCCCAAAGTCCGAGACTTTCCCTCAGTGCTCACGCCATTTCCCTCACGCGCTCGTCTCTTTTCCATTGTTGATTGCGGCTGGATTTGAGGTCCTATGATTGCGAATACACTTGTTTGGACAGTCTACGTGGCCCTTTCTCTACCTTCCGTCCAGCCTTTTCCGCCCAGGCTGAAGACTTGCGTTTTCACTTTCGATGCTCTCGCTGGCGATCTCTTATTCCCAGCTGCGGTTTTTTTGCATTGTTTTTCTTTCTCTTCCGATGTATCGCGCTTAGGATTCATTTTTGTAGAGGAACTGCACTTATGGTGGCCTTTTCAGTCTTGGTCGAAATATGCGAGAAACAATTGGTGTGTCAGGAAAAATATGGGAATGCTTTGAGTCGTTTTTTAATGCTTTTATGTGGACGGCTTGTTAGAATGTCGTTTTCGAATTTTGTCCTTAAAAAAATTACTACTGGTTTAAAAATATTGAGGATCCAAACATAATGAGAGTTTTAATCCGACATCCTCCTTCAAGTATTCGAATATACCCTCTTTTCCTATCTTCTGACAACGTTTTTTGTTGGAGTGTTTCAGAGACGCATAGTGTAGTGGTAGTGTTTTCGCGTACGTAGAATAACCGTTCACAATTCATTTTTTCCTAATTTTTGTATTTTTGGCAGAATACAACTTTTTGTTTACTTGTCATTTCCAAGAATTTTATCTAAAACTGGCGAATTCGTTTTTCAATTACTAGCAATTCAGGAAACGTGTCCCTTTCCGTTTACTGTCTAAATCCTTATGTACACAAAAGCCGGGGCAGCTCGCCATCATTTCTTTTGTCGGACCTCGATCCATCCAGGTTTTCATTGTGTAGCGTTTCCATTTTCTATTTTTTCTCGGGTTGGACAGGCTCTCATATGATTTCCCGCAATCGCTTTTTGTCCTGAACCCTGGCCATTTTTTCGACCATGGCCACACCTCCGTGGAAAAATACGTTGGTTGAGTTACTCACATAACCTGTGAGTCTTTCTGTGCAGCGGCAGCGGAAGGAAAGAAGGGTTCTTTTTGGTCCGGTCTTCTTGCCAGCCGGGTCAATTGTTTGCGGGAGATTTTGTGGTCTTGTTGTTGCGCGATTCTCCGCGAATCATCATTCTCTTTTAATTGGATGGCTATTGAAAAGTGTTATGTAAATTTTTTGCGTGGAATTGAGAATGTTTGTGTTTTGGTTTTTATAGCTTCCAGTATGTTTGGTTGGAATTTTGAAATTTTTGATGAAGATACGAAAATAGTCCTAAAATACGAGAGGTCTTATTAAAAAATTAGTAAAAAGAAGTCTAAAATTAAACCGTATGACTATTTTTGAACTTATTCAAAACATATTTTTGCATAATTTTCAACCTTCCCCCAATTTTGAAACATTCTTCTTTGTATTTCTATGGTTATTTCCATCAGCTTCAGTAATCAAAACTATGCTATTTTCCGCTTTTTCAAACGGTCTTCGGCTCTCAAAACATATACATAAATCATAGAAACGGAATTTTGGCGCGTTATGCTCTATTCACTTCAGCTTGTGTTTCACTGCCGATGGACTTAGTATGGTCGAGTCGGTCAATAGGGCAAAAAATGGGAGATGAGTAGAAAAAATGATACGGAAGCAACGATAAAAGTGCAAAATAAGTAGCAAATGGAAAAGTGAAACAAAGAGAAAGCGAATGGGTTGGGGAAGTGTTCTGGATGTTATGGGAAAATATGGTTTCTAGTTTTTTTTATGTAATTGGTAAATATTTCTAGAACCTTAAAGGACCAGTTCACTTGTTGATGCCATGTGATTCATTTTTATTCGATTCTAAACTTTTTCGCTATTGCCATAAACCGCGAAATCTTCCCGCTTCTCCCTTTCGACCATTTTGTGGACGTGGAAGAAAAACTGAGCGGACATCGGCTTTCAGACCTCTGTGGCAAAAAATTATTGCATAACAACATCGGCTCAACCGGTCGGCTGGCCGTTGTCGACGTGTGAACTAAAAGGCAAAAGCAGAAAGAAACACACATATAGAAAGCCAATGTGCCCGAGCGGCCGACCACCTCTTCTTATTCTTATGCAGTTCTTTTGCCTTGGTCGCCTGATTTGAAGGCAAAAAAGTGGATGGGGGGAAAGAACGCCCTTCGGCTGTCTCGCGTCTCGTGAGTCCACTGCCGGTCAAATGGCCAGGAATTTTTCGCGTGCTTCGGACTTGTATTTTATTCTTTTCGCTTATCGATTTCGAGTTGTGATAGAACGCGTTAAAATTTTTATTCATGCGAAAGTTTTAATTATATGTGATTTTTTATTGCTTCATTGTTGCGTTTTTAATTTTTATGAATTTCGGGCAAAAATAAAACTTGATCGTTTTTGCATATGAGGTACAACGTTGTTTAAAGGACCAGTCCAGTAAGTTACAACCATATAAAAAAAGATATATTCGGAAAGATCATGAAAAATGGAGCATTTTTTGTTTTTACGGCATGTTCTGAATCGTTGTAGTTTTCGAGATAATTGCGTTTGAAATTTTCAATTTGTTACAAGCTCTTCGTTGTAATATACAATTCAAAAAAGTTTGTGTATTACAACGAAGAGCTCGTAACAAATTCAAACGCAATTATCTCGAAAACTACAACGATTCAGAACATGCCGTAAAAACAAAAAATGCTCCATTTTTCATGATCTTTCTGAATATATCATTTTTTCATATGGTTGTAACTGACTAGTCCTTTAACTTGCCAGATAAATTCGACATGTACCCTATATCTAAAATGATTGACACTCGTGTTTTTTAGAAAGCTGATTATGTAAACTTGTTTTAAGTCTATAAATAAAATTTTCAGGCCGCCGAAGAAAAACCTAATATTTAAACTTCATATATTTTTCGGGTTTTTACACCCCATAAAACCCTCTTCGGCTAGCTAGATTTTGCTATTCTCAAATTCCAACAACATCTTCATGTAGCATCCAAGAAAATCTAGCCAACCCATATTCCTCCGGTGATTTTTCTATATAATTTTTATATTACCTATACTAATCCGGTGAACTTTTATTTTCTGTGCTTATTTTCTTCCCAGTGAACCCTTGTGTCCCTGCTGATACCGGTGAATTTTCTCAATACCTCGGTTCACTGTAAACAAGTTTATTTTTGCGTATGTTTTTCTACAGTCTGTATTTTTTCTGCTTTACGAATATTATCAAAGATATTTTTTGTGAAAATTTCTCCACACCGTTGAGATAAATTTTTGAAGAAAATTGTTATTGGTAAGTTAGAATTTTTGAATTTTTTGTATTATCCCACTTTTCTTAGAATTCTTAATGAGCAATAGCGTTACACGTTGCCAAACGAGATCTAGCAAAAATCATCACACGTCGGCAACAACTAACGACTCCATTACCACTCCAGCAGCATCCCAGACAGCCCAAACCAACCAACAAACTACTAGCAACGGCGTCGCTGCAAAGCGTAAAAAGAAGACGGGTACTTCTACTGGTCCAGCACGCAAAGAGCCAATAACCAGTAGTCTTAAACGTGAAACTGTCACAGCCGAAGACGAGGCTACGACAGCGTCCGAAGCATCCCCGGTGAAATCTGAGCCAGTTGTCGAAACTCCGAATACGAGTGCGGGTACTTCAACGGCAAAACAAGGAGGTGGGAATAACGGTATAGTTGAAAATTTAAAAAAGAAGGATTTTGCTTCAATATATAAAATTTTGAAATATGAAATTACAAAATTTGATTCGAAATTCAAATTTTAAAAAATGTACATCCCGTCTAAAAACTAAACATTTGTAACTTTAGGTACACCAATGACTTCATCAGACAGTGGAGTATCTTGTGATGAAGTCAACCTTGATGCCAAGGAAGAGGCTAATAACAACAGGACAGCACATATCGCTAGCCCTAGCGAAAGTTCAACATCGGATGTCATATCTCCTCATCCTCACCGAGATGTGATAATATGTGGAGATTGTCAAGCCGAGTTTAATATTGGGCAATTTGCTTTGTTCATGGAGCATAAGGTTCGAGTTTGAACTACTGATAGCCCTCCCCCAACTCCATATATAATCTGATTTAGACTCCTTTTCAAGGAGTCTAAACCAGATCAATCCCCCTGGAACAATCATGCTCCACCTCACTGAAATCAAATTCTAGATACGGCCCTGTAAAGTGTGATGGGTCATCCTACTATCTCTAATATACCTTTTTTAGGTTTCGAGGTGCGACGGAAAACTAACACCATCAGATGATGCATCATCTATGATGGTCGATTCCCCTCCCGTCGGTACCCCCTATCAACGAGGCTCTAGAAAACGCCACCTTCTCGATCTAGATATTAGATACAATCGATCTGCATCAGCTCACGGTATGCTAATGGGAATTCCAACACATGAACATCACCCTCCAAAATCTGCCAGACGTGAAGTGGGCACAGACACGTTCGATATTGGTGAGTTTTGCTATATATTTGCCGAGAATAGGCACTTTTTGTCATGGTTCCATTTAGCGATAAAATGTTGACATTTCCGCTCTTGTGTGTTTGGTTCCTTTCCTGGACTGTATGATGTGTGTGAGCATTTTTTTCTTGAGCACTTTAGGTGAGCCAACAATGGAAGGAAGCCGTGTTGAAAATGGCCGTTTAGGCCGTTATGACAATGCTGTTGCGATTACGTGTTTGCATTGCTATTTTTGTATGAAATATGGATAGAAATGGCAAGAAAAATATTCACAAAAATATAACGAAGGGGGGTTAGAGAAAAATTATATTTTGAAAAAGTTTTTTTGCTCTAGTGGGAATCGCACGGGCCCAACGTTGATTAGTTTACAGATCGGACGGGCGGCTTCCTTATCCACTGCATTGTGGGGCGCCAACTTTTTATCACGCCGCATGGGAAAGGAGGAGGTCCCTTGCGACCACGTCATATGTAGTACCCCCGTACAGCTATGAAGGTGGATATTGGCCATGTGACATATGTTATAGTTCAATTTATATTTTTTCCTGATTGGAAAGTTTTTATTCTAATGTACTTTTTGTATTTGCCTTCTATTTTTGTACTGAACCAAGCAAGAATATACTTTTCCTTTCACTTTTACCTTCTCTTATTGAGGGAAGTAAAAAAAACTTTTCTGTCAACCTCTTTTCTAGGGCTAAGTAAATAATTCTGGGACTCGGTGGCTCTCTTTCTCTTTATTTTTTGATCATGCGACTCGTTTGCATCGTTCGTGGAATTTGCCTCTGACCCCTTATTGACATTTGGTCCTTTTCCTGGACCGGCAGAATGGCTCATAGCTGTTGAGAAAATAAAAAAATATACGTGAAATGCAAGCGAAGCACTTCTGTATGAAAAGGTTTTCTCGGCAATTTTCGGTCAGTGAAAATTGAAGAGGAAAAGGGGAGCGGTCGGCTGGGTAAATGATGAAAAATCGAGTTAAAGATGATTCATTTTTGTGTGGACAGTTTAGGGCACAAGTGCAAACTTCAAACATCGATCAGGAAACAAGCAAATGTTTAAAAAAATTTTCATAAAAACCCTTTATGCAAATTTTTCCACTTTTTGAATTTGTTTCATTTTTACCAAAAATTTCACAATCTAGCTGTCCCCCAAGTCACGAGGCTTCTCTTCTTCTGCAAACTTTATCCATCTTCATTTTTAATGGTCAACAACATCGGAAAATCCGCACAATTTATTACTATTTTCATTCGTTCAAAACATCCTTTGTCCGGGAACTTTTCCTCTTATATTTTCACTCGGTTGTCTGTTGTTGTCTCTAAAATTGCGTAAACATCCATCATCTGTTGTCCACTTCTGGGGGGACTACTGGTTTGGGACCAAATTGATTATAAAAAAAAGAAACTTGGGGAGCTATGATAATATATGTGATTTGGGAGAAAACTTTCAAAGGAGTGTGAAAATGAGTAAAATGTAAAAATTTCGGCAAAAAATATTGTGAATGTTTTTGACCCCCTTCCGAAAAAACTTTTAGTCTATTTTGTGAAGCGTTCATGACTTATTCAAGCCCTACCTCGCAAAACATGGTACATCTTGTAAAACTTTTGGTTACATCACTTTTAGGCAGTTCCTATCTAGGCATATTTTTCATCTAACATTTTTGCTTTAAGATTTTTCATTCACAAAAAACTTCGTGTTGAAAAATCTTCCAACAAACAAAGACCTTTTGGAACATATCAAAAAGCCAAAATTTCGCGCCAAAACCTCTATTTTTCTGCTTCTTTTCTTCAACCATTTTTACCGACTTCACCCCCACGAACATTCATTCATTTAATGGTGTTTTTATGCGGAAAATCGCGGCTTGTTGATGAGCTTGTCGATGAAGAAAGAGTCCTTTATGTAGATGTAGAAAACGGAAAAATAAAGCCCTGTTTGCGCATCCGTCTGACAGTAATATGCAAGAGATTGTTCCAGCGGGGTTATGTCATACAGGAACATCTGCCGATCAGTTGAAAATTGGAATAATAATAAAACTGGATTTGTGAAGGGACGTTGATCGTTTATAGAGGTTTTTGTGGGAGGATGATAAAAATGAAAGTTATAATAAATTTTCTATAAATCGTTTCAAAAATCAGTTTTTGATTGAAAATTTCGAAAAAAATCAGCCATTTTGGATCTATTTTTAGAAATACGGGAATCTATTTTTGAAGGCATCTTTTTGTACACCTATCCCACCTATTCCCTATTTATNTTTCGAAAAAAATCAGCCATTTTGGATCTATTTTTAGAAATACGGGAATCTATTTTTGAAGGCATCTTTTTGTACACCTATCCCACCTATTCCCTATTTATAACTTTTGTACAGTAGCATATTTCTGACACACATCCACATTTACCTATGAACCCTGACCTTCATTAATCCTGTTTGTTTATTCAGCCTAATCTTGGCCTCAAAACTTTTTCCTCCACGGCGCTCAAGCAATCCTCACAAACAGGTTCTTTCCATGAGTTCCTGAAAATAATCTTCACGTACTTCAGAATCCTCACCCATCAACCTCCTAGGCAAAAACTTAGCCTCTTTGATTCCTTTCACTATTCCTTGTGCGCAGACCAGAAAAGTGAGTGTTGATTATTATGTGTTCCATTGGTTGAAAGGTCTTGCACACGAGTGTAATGCAGCTTGATGGGACTAGGCCCAAGAACTCAACTCTACAGGACTATAGTGCTAAACGAGTCGACGGAGAAATCAACGTGACACATAACATCAACTTTCCTTTCTTCCATTACGTCCAGGACCGGTTTATCATAGCCGTCTTTTCAGCTGCGCATTGCATAATGCGTGTCCAAACGTTGGAATGGATGGGCCGAGGCCAGCGGAAGGGCGCCATTGGAAAGTTCGGAGCTGGCCGGCTGGCGATGGTGTGTGTGTAAGACGTGAAAAGTGAGGGACCGTCTGGGGGCTTTTAATCTCGACTATGTTGTTGTTCTGAAAAAATAAAATAAAAAATTGCAAAAATGGTATAGTTAACTATGTATTAGTACNCGCCATTGGAAAGTTCGGAGCTGGCCGGCTGGCGATGGTGTGTGTGTAAGACGTGAAAAGTGAGGGACCGTCTGGGGGCTTTTAATCTCGACTATGTTGTTGTTCTGAAAAAATAAAATAAAAAATTGCAAAAATGGTATAGTTAACTATGTATTAGTACAAGATTTTTTGAAGTTAGGCAAAAAATTTTTGATAGAAGTGGGATTCGAATAAAAACTGTATAAGTTGGAATCGACGATTTTGTAACATTTCCATTCCTCTCATTGTTAGCCTAAGCCTAATGAGCATAAAATAAAGTCTAGCGTAAGCATGAGCAAAAGCATAAACAAGCAAGATTATTTTTCTATTTTTAACCCATTTCTATATTTAGACTGTTTTTCTTATTACTTTTTTATATTTACCCCTTTTTATTTACATCCTTATCATATTCCTGTCTGATAATTCTGTTGCAAATTTGCATAATATATAATGTTTGCACGTTGTTTCTTGTCGACGATTATTCCCTCTGCAGACAGTCGTTGTCCGGCGAGACTACACTGACCAACACATGTCTCGTCCACTCGGCCAGTCGCCGCGAGGCTTGTACTTTCCCACCAAATTTGCTTTCGTCACAGACTGGCCAGTGGTCTGTCTGAGCCTTTACGCATGGAGACGCGAGATGGACAACAACTGGACTATTGTTTGCACAAAAACATAATAGTATTATCAATGTAATCATATAAAAACTCGCAAGCGTATCAGACGTAACGTACGTCTGGAAGTGGTCGGAAAAGAAAAAGAAATAATGGACAGTCGGAAGATCTATAGCAAGTCAAATATATAAACATTAAAAAATAATATGAAATCGTACTAGATATAGTCAGTTTTAGTGTACATGAAAAAGCTTGGGCTGTATAGTTAAGTTTTTGGCCTGATCTCATCGTATAGGTGCATGTTAGGCTTCTTCAGGGGGAATTCTGGCGAAATTTCCCCCCCCCCCGGAATTACTTAGTTTTAAAATTTTCCCTCCTTCAAACTTGCCTCGGTGGTGCAGTGGCAAAGCAGACGCTTCGTGGCCACAAAGTCGCGGGTTCGAATCCCGATTGGAACCAATTTGATTCTAAATTTGCATATTTAGAAACAAATTGGCTCCAAGCGGGATCTAAACCCGTGTCTTTGTTGCCACGAAGCGTCTGCTTTGCCACTGCACCACCGAGGAGGGAAAATTTTAAAATTAAGTAATTCCGGGAAAAGATTTCCCCAGAATGCCGGATTTATCCAATTTCCCCGGAACCGGATAAATCCGGATAATTCTATTTCCCAACCCTGCTTCTTGGCTACTTGACTATAATGATGGCAAAACCCCTTTTGGCTCAATGGCCATTTGAATTTGGCCCACGTTCAAAATTCATAGTTGCAACATGGAACAAATGTCTATTGGGCCAAAAAGGGTGCTGCCAAAATTATGTACCCTCAACTTTGTGGGATAAACCGGACTATACATAGAAAAGATCTAATAAATCAAAAAAATAATACATTTTTATCAAAATGTTGTGGCTATAGTTTTTGAGCTTGTCTCACCTGTCGGGAGTCAGAAGCCGGTTTTGCGAGACATATATTATAAGTTATGTGATTGCATAAAATGCAAAAGAGGTCGGGTGTATTCATTTCTATACTAAGTTTTACTATTGGTGGATTTTAGAGAGTATAATGGCATATACATGTTTTTTTTTGGTGAAATTAGGCATAAAATAAGCACTATATAATTTCTTGCAAAAACCTGAAATGGAGTTTTTGACTATTCTTTAACCATTCCCTCTTTGACGATGGGGCTCAATTTTTTGTATACATTTAACTTTTTTTTTCACTAACTTCCATATTATAGCCATAATATAAAATCATCTAATTATCAAATCCGGTTTCCGGTTTTATCCAATTTATCCCATGTACACGTGTAATAATAACTTTTTTCCCTATAGACACCAATTTTCATTTTTCCATCAATTCATTGCATAATAAGAGTGACCAGCAGCCATGAGATTTCCGGTTTTGTTGGCCATTTTTGGCCCGAAAAGCCATTCAAATTTGCCCACTGGCTACTTTTGACTATATTGCTTATGTGACCAGTGGAGTGTTACGTGTGTATGAGAAAAGGGAAACGAGTTTGTTGCTAAAAAGAAAAATAATATCATGAAGGGGATATAAATTTTTGAGGATATTATAAAAATTTAGTATTACTAAATCAAATAAAAATTCGAGACCCATCTATTACTAGACAAAGGGCCTCTATGTTTGACCAAAAATCTCCAAAATCCAATACACCTGGAGCACTTTTTGACGTCCTATTGTCAGCCCTTTTCTAAAATTAGCTCAAAAAAGCTCTTACGCAAACCCCCTACTACAAGGAGTATATGTCCTTCCGGAAGCCTTCTTTATAGTAAGCAGGTGAACAAACAAACCATAAGAATAATTTCCTATACGTCCTGTATAATAATAAGATATGAAGCTAGTGTCATTCACGTAGGAAAAATTCGGACGTGGTTTTTTATTGGGAAATGGGCAAGGAAAATTTTGGTAAAGTTTTTTAAAATTTTAATACCTCTTCGGAAAGGCATTCCAGAGTGCCATCCTAAGAGACATTACTACTAGGCAAAATCTTTTGGCCACAAGCGGGGTTTGAACCAGCCTTGAGAGGCACCTGAGACAAGCCCACTACCACCGAACCATGTGGTGGTAGTGGGCTCCTAATTCTAATCTCGTAGTAATGCACAACTAAATAGAACTTTTTAAAAATTGCTAAATGGATCTATGTCATTTTTTCAATAAAAAATAAAAAATTAAATTTTCCATTTTTAGCGGGCTCTTCCATCGAAATTACATCTGCTGTACGAACTTGTCATTCATGTAAACATAAGACCTCTGACGTCTGGAGCCTCCTCCACCACGTTTTTGAAGCCCATGGCCTTCGAGTCTCGGAAGAAAACCTCCCAAATTTTGAGTTCCCATCTAGCTCCGTTATACAATCTTCTGGCTCAGTTGTAGCTGAACGTCGTAGTCCACTGCTACAACGTCCACAACCGAATAATCTAGTCACTCCAGTTAGCACCAGAAGTTTGAGCATGCGTAAGATTTTTGAAGCCAAATTTTGCTCTAATAAGCTTTTTTAGCGAAATTAGGTAGTGGTGGAAAAAGTGCTTTCAATATCAATACATTCTGTTCCGAGAGGCTTAAAGAGTTGGCGGAGAAGCATGGAGAACCACATATGGATCCTGATAGTTTGATGAGCCCAAGGTCGGTTGTAGATAAGACACCAAGTGCGGATTCGTTGAAATCTCCTGGAGAAAAAAGGTAATGGATTTTCTAAAACATACTAAGCAGGTGCTCCTGAGTGCCATAGGTGCTCAGTGTCCAGTTTATTTGAATAAATCTCAAATTTTCAGGCCCTATCAACCAGATGTCACCGATGATGAGCACCAACAACAGCGGCAAAAAATCATATCCGCTGTATCGACTATGGCGGCTTCATTGAGCTTCAACCCTCCCACATCAACACCTAACTCACTCCTAGGATCAGCCTTTCAACAACCAACACCACCCCCTACAGGGTCACTACAGGTAACAATCCAAAATTTAATCATTTAAACAAAATTTTTTAAGAACATGTTCCTCCAACCAAACATGTTGGCAGCAATGCAAGACTATTATCTACAAAACCTCAATTTGAACAATACCGCCACTGCTGCACTCTTAAGTCTTTCTGCTGGCACACCACCTAGCCTAGCTGCTGGGCCCGCTGCTAGCTTTCTAAATGGCATCTCAAATTTAGCTGCGAATGCAGCTCTCGGCAAAACACTCGGTCCTTCAACTCCAACTTCTACACCCGAAAAGTTGCCAGCACCACATCCGATGTTTGGAACACCGACATCAATTCCGCCGATTTCTGGGTCTTCAACAGTTCCACCAAGTCCTGCAATGAGTAATGGCTTCAGGAGAAGGGGTTCGCCAATTCAAAGTACGGCAAGTTTGGCGTCGCCAATGTCATCAGCTGGTCCGACGCAGAATAAAATACCGAGATTGTTGACACCAGCGAGGAGAAGCTGTTCAGCTGTAAATGTTACAACTATTACAGGAACTTCTAGGATATCGGTAAGGAATTTTGAAAAAACAGTTTTTCGTTTCAATACATCATTTCTCTACCTCCATAACTAATGTCTATAATTTTAGGATCAGGACAACGATCAAGACAATGATGATGAAGACGATCCAGACAAAATTATCATCGTTGATGACAATGGTGAAACTACTACCATCGAAGAGACAGACGCTGTTTTGGCTGAACCTGCTGCTAGGCGAGATTCCAAATCCAAAAAAGATCGATGCAACTTTTGCATGAAAGTGTTCACAAATCGATCAAATTTGATTGTTCATCTAAGAAGCCATACTGGAGAAAAACCATACAAGTGTCAATTGTGCTCATACGCATGTGCACAAAGTAGCAAGTTAACAAGACATATGAGAACACATGGGCAACAGGGCAAGGTAAGGATCACAGCATTTGCAATATCCATTCAACCCATCTTTTTTAGGAAACCCATTTCTGTACCATCTGCCAAATGCCTTTCTCCGTGCACTCTACCCTAGAAAAGCATATGAGGAAATGCGTGGTCGTCAACCAACTTGGTGGTCGTTACAATCCTATTGCTTCGGATAGGAAAAGTAAATTTAAAAAAAAATTTTCATCACTCCAATTAATTTTCAGTATCTCCTCTCAAAGCCAACTCGACACCTCTAGCCGAGGCCAATTCTCTCTTAGCTCTTTCAAAAGCTCCTGTTTCGTTAAACAACACCCCTCAATTACCACAAAATANATTTTTTCATCACTCCAATTAATTTTCAGTATCTCCTCTCAAAGCCAACTCGACACCTCTAGCCGAGGCCAATTCTCTCTTAGCTCTTTCAAAAGCTCCTGTTTCGTTAAACAACACCCCTCAATTACCACCAAATATTGCACAAAGCAATCAAATGGTCCTCAATTGGTTGCAGGTAAAAATTGAATTGTTAATTTGGCAGTATCACTTTTCGTACAATTGTTTTCGTACGGTACTTTTCGTACGGACTTTTCGTACAGGTACTTTTCGCACAAATGCAAGGGGGAGGGGGCAAAAGTCCTCGCGTAAGGGGCGGTAAGCTTCCCTGACTCTGAGTTAACTTATTTTTTGCAAAAATTTGAAAATCGATCAAAAATTAGGCTAATTAATAGAATTGTATAAAAAAACTATTTTAAATTTACATTTTAGGCTTTGAATGTAAACGCTAACAATTCGAATGGCACTCAGCCCTTGCCTAGTGGAGGTTCGGCTCGAGAAGAATATCCTCTAGGAGGTGAAGATGAAGATATGGATGCTACCGAAGCTTCCGAGTTGGCTGCTAAGCCACCAGTTAAAGCTGTAAGACTTGACCAATTTTTTCAATTTTTTACCAGAAAATTTTAGGAATCTACCACTGCCTGAAAAGAAACTCTTTATACATTTGATCGAAGGAAATATTTTAGAAAGAAAATTCTTGTATGAAGGTTTCATGAGGAGTATATCATGAAAGTGTCGGCAATAAAAATAAATTTTTTTATATTAATGCTCTCTTTGGTTTCGCCTTATTTTTAACTTCACGTTCAAATTTCGATCTTTATCAAAACCCTCTTTAATGTGAGCCTGGATTAGAAATCTGCCAATAGTACAAGAAGAATACGGAATGCTTTGTTTATGCTTTGACGGATTTTTGAAACAAATAAAGGGTCGATTTTGGGTGTAAATAAAAATTTGTTATTCTAAAGCCTCTGGTTCAATTCCTCTAAGACTCGAAAATTTTTACCATCACCCAAAAACGGCTCTATCATTTTTCTTTCATTCTATGGTCGGTTAATTTTTATTCCCACATTTTTCTTACTAATTTTATTATTTTTTATAACCGGTTAGTTTCAATTCTGGAACCGAAATGGTAAATTTATAAAAAAAATTTCTAAAAAGCAAATTTTTATTAATACAAATTGTAGGGTCTATTACTTGTATACGCTTGTTTCCCCCCAAATGATTCGAACTATATTCTCCTCCTCTCGGCCTTTTTCAATAGTATTTCCGGTTTAGATTTGAAACAATATTGTTTATTGAAGCGAAACTTTGAAAAGTTTGTTAGTGCAATTCATTTTAGAACAAATTTTGTTGAAGCAGGAAAGTGGTTTGCATAACAAAATTCTCAATTTTAAAATGAAAAATTGAATTTTTTTACAAAAGGTGAACATATACAAAAATTTCAGATTTAAAATTTAAAAAAAATTCAATTTTTAAATTAAAAAATATTCCAGCATACTTCATAAAGTCTTTGAACAAATGTACCTTATCCTTTTTTGTTAAATTTTTGCTAGAAGCTAAAATGATTTTTTCAAAAAATACTCTTTTTCTATCAAAAATGTCAATTTTTTAAATTTTTTTGTGATATTCTTAAAACTCTTTCTAATATAAAATTTCTTCACTACTTCTTCCGTCTTTAGCTGTAAATAGACAAAAACGGTGAAAAGCAAAAATATTGTAAAAATTTTTTTAAATCACCGTTTTTGGAAAAATATAGATTGTTAGTAGAAACGGCTAGCCTATTTTTTGTTAGATTTTCTATCTATTATTTTCTTTAAAAAATATATGTCTAGTTAACAAATTTCGGAATTTTAATTTTAAAATGTGTATATTAGAGTGGCGATTTTGTAAAGGACAAAAAGGGTGTGTAAAAAAATTAGGAGCAAGTTCCCATGGTTCCTGCCATTTAGCGTTGACTAAACTCGGCAAAAAAATTTTTATTTTCTTCTGGAGATTACTCATTTAGTGGCAATTTTATGCGAAAAATCAATTGCGCGCACTCCCGCAACATGAAAACCGCAGAAAAATGGTGAAAATTTCGCCAAAAACGACCACGCAGGGGTGCATGGAAATGCAATTCGATTTCCTCGAGAAATGAACAAATATCTCCTCATGCATCCCTGCGTGGTCGTTTTTGGCAAATTTTCACCATTTTTGTGTGGTTTTCAGGTTGCGTGAGTGCGCGCAATGGATTTTTCGCAAAAATTACCCCGAAATGGGTAATTTCCGGAAGAAAATAAAATTTTTTTGCCGAGTTTAGTCAATGTTAAGTGGCGGGAACCAGAGGACACTTGCTCCAACATTTGAATTCAATCATTGAAGCAAAAAATGGACTACACAATTTTATTATCAACGTTTTGAACCCAAAATTATCAATTTATTTTTACCCTTTCTTTACAAAGTTGCGTTATAAACCCGGTGATTTGATGGGTTATTTTTTAATTTTTTGTTGTCGTATTTTTTAAAATAAACTCTCCGGTTTCGCTGGATAGAGTTTTATTTTTTCTTGAATGGTTTCCCGGTGATGTGTACATAAATTTTGAGTTTGTTTTTTTATTAATGTTTTCATTTTCCATGGTTAGATAACATTCTAGCTTCATTCTCCTACTTTCTTTCTAATTAAAGTATCTCGCTCTTCACGATTTTTCTTTCTGCCGATTTTTTATAAATGAATTTTAATTTGTATTATGAAGGTTTTTGAGTTGAAAAAGAGAGATAGAAATTTAGTTTAAGAGGTAGGAAAGGAGTGGGTCAGGTAGGGCAGGAAAATTTTTATCACTCTATTTCATCTCTAAACCCGGACCTAACCGGTGAATGCACAACGGGATTAGTAGTCAATTTTAAGCATCTCAAAGTGCTTTTTGTTTTTGTTAAAAAATGTCTAGTCTTTGAGATTCATCTCAACAAAAAGATCACAACTTTTCATACAATCTAGACATTTTTTATGGAAGGTTCTCCATTATTGACCGAAAATATATACAAAGCGAAAAGAATTTTGGAGAGCCTATTAATATTTGTTTATATTTTTACTCAATATACACATTTATAATTCCGATTTTTTCTAATTAGCATGTATTTTTATGCTTTTTACATATATTTTTATATAACAAATATTTAGAAATAAAGTATACTTTATTAAAAAATTTCACAACACAAAATTAGTTAGTTTATTTTAACGGAGTAGGTAGTGTGTCCCCAGTTAAACTGGAGTTATTTTTATACCTAAATTTCATCTGTTAAAATAAGTTTTTTTTACATAGAATGTAACAAATCAAGATGCTCTAATCAGAGTCTTGGTTTTCAACACAGTTATCACATAGAACATAATGATGGTTATGGCAAAGGGGTGGAACATTGTCCACAAATCACCCTCAATATCAGAATTATCTTCTCCTTCGGATTCAGAAGAGGGTTGTTCATTTGGATCTGATGCACTTTCAGAGTTTAGGATATTTTCCTCTTCGGATGAGTACTGCATTTTCACGAATATATGCTAAAAATGTATTTCTCATGATTAGTTTTCCAGATAAACGATGAAAAATTAAGTTAACACTCTTATTATAACAAAAATTCTAATAACTATTCTTTTCCTCTATGTAGAATGCTCAGATATGCGAATTTCGAAAAATTTTCTTAGAAAAGCTTGTAGTACTGAGTCTCAGGGCCGCCACTAATTCGTTCGGAAATTTTTGACTTCACTAATTTATCACTAATAGCATCACTAATTCCGCTCGGACGCGTTCGAACACATCACTAATGGGCGTTCGGACTCGTTCAGAAATGTTCAGCCACGTTCGGAAATGTTCGGACGAGCGCCCGAACGCATCCGAACGTTTCTGAACGCGTCCGAACGCCTATTAGTGATGTTTCCGAACGCGTCCGAACGCAATTAGTGAACTAAAATCCGTTCGGGAGCCGTCTGAACGTATTAGTGGCGGCCCTCAGCTTTCCAAAACGTCCTCCCCTGTGTAATTTGGATGTATATTCGTCGAGATATGACTGTATATCTAGTTTGAGGTCAAATTGACCCCTATTTGAATAGACTC
Organism: Acrobeloides nanus; assembly: GCA_900406225.1. Classification (NCBI taxonomy): domain Eukaryota; kingdom Metazoa; phylum Nematoda; class Chromadorea; order Rhabditida; family Cephalobidae; genus Acrobeloides; species Acrobeloides nanus. Next base: position 6,893 of record OZJO01017626.1, on the reverse strand, counting down.
AAAGAAAATCAATGTGACGGATGAGGGTTAAAAAGAATCTGGAGACCGAGCGCTATTGGCGCTCGGCCTCGCTTCTGAGTATTTCTGAATGCTTCCGAGCACCTCCGAGTCTTTAGAGCGCTTCCGAGTCTTCCGAGCGCCTCCGAGAACCTTTGAGAGTTTCCGAGCGCCTTCGAGCACTTTTATAGTCCTCTTGAAATTCACATAAAAAGAAGTACTTTGACGTAGTCAGGCTAGTTCGTTTGACACGTTTATAACGTGAAAATTAAGATTTTTTCGATTTTAAATTTTTCCTGCGCTAAAAATCAAAACATTCTTTTTGATTCGAGTTCCTCATGTCGAAAAACCCCTAAGTACAACAAATTAGCTGATCTGGAGAAATTTCGATTTTTCACCTTGGTCCCCCAAGGACAGGGTTCGGAATGAAAAATTGTAAATAAGAAAAAAATGACTAAAAATAAAATTTTCTATAAGAATCTTAAAAAATCACTAAGTTTTTGATGGCTAAAATAAGAACATTTCTTAGAAATAAGACTCATTCCGAACCCTGCTCAAGGGATAAAAAATCGAAAAAATTTTTTCACCAAATTTCACAAAAGTGGTGTAAAACGTCTTAGAATTTCGCTCTGATCAAGATGACGTATCGTTTGAAGGGTTTGGATCACCATCAAAAGATAGTCCATACACACGCACGCACAGACATTATACGTATTGTATAAGAAGATTCTTATATGTGCGTATTAGGCACTAGATCATCAATGTTCACATTATGGACACACACATACCATTTTTCACAATTTTTTAGTCATAATGACCATCTTTTGTAACCATTTTCATAAACATTGTTCACAATTACCAGTTTTCACAAATATGTCTCACATTGACCAATCTTTTCGAAAATAATCTTTAATGAATCATGTTTGAACTTTTTCACATGCAATTTTCTTATGAAAAGGGAACGACAAATCCCCGGTATCTCATATTTTTGTCCAAAAGTTTTGAAAAATAAAAAATAGTGGCCATGCAATATCATTTTGATAAATTTGAAAATGTTTGTGAAAAATAGTTGTAAAACTAGTCACTGTGAAAAATGGTTGTGAAAATGGTAACTGAGAAAAATGGTTGTAAAAAATGGTCATTGTGAAAATGATCGTTACGAAGAGTCGTGATGAAATGACTTTGTGATGAAAAACCATAAAGATTGACAGTAACTGTGATGAATGTCCTAGTGTCGAGTGTTACACTTATTAAACGAAATCCAACTTTTGGCAACTATTTGGTTGTAAAAAATTCAGACATGGATTGTTTATTTCTCTTTCACACAAAAAATTGGTAGCAATAACATAAAAGCAAGGCAAGCAAGCAAAGGCACGAGCAGAGCAGATCAGAGCCAAGTCAGTGATTGTGAACAAATTGCTAAACTTTTCAATTTAGAAGTTTGATATTTTATTAGGGATTTTTTTAACCCTTGTATAAAACGTCTAATGTCTGTGCGTACAGACTAACTTTTAAAGGTGCGATCCAAACTTCCAAGACTTTTTATCATGTAAGAGCACAAAATTCTAAGATTTTTAACACTAAAATCATGGGGGTACTACGCTGGAAAAAATAGAAAATTATTTTAATTTTCATTGATATGAGATCGGTAATTGCCGATCTGATAGTATGTGAAATAGGATTGTAATTACCGACCCTTCAAAATTCGCATATTAAATTCACAACAAGTAGCTACATTTTCGCCCTATAAATAGCGGCGGAATTCGCATATACAGGATGGACAAAAAAACCGTATTTTTGTGATTTTTCGAGCAATTTTTTCCGCTTTCTTGACCATGAAATCGTTAAAATTTTGAAAAAAATGAAAAATTTTGATTTTTTTAACGATTTCATGGTCAAGGAAGCGTTTTGAAGATTTTTCAATGCGCGCAAACGATTCCTCGCATAGAACCCCCCCCCCCTCCTACAGGGTCATTTTGAAAAAAATTTTTAAAATTTTTTTGGCAAAAAATTGCTCGAAAAATCGCAAAAGTGCGGGTTTTTTTGGCCACCCTGTATTTAAAGGATCAGTCCACTATTGGGAAGTTGGTGGCACCAACTTGGTGCCATCTTATAGAGCACAAAACTTGGAGCATTTTTGGCTTTTACGGCATTACTTGAAAATCTAATCGTAAAAAGTTATGAGCGAAACAAAATTGCGAAAAAAATTTNGCACAAAATTCTGAGCATTTTTGGCTTTTACGGCATTACTTGAAAATCTAATCGTAAAAAGTTATGAGCGAAACAAAATTGCGAAAAAAATTTCAAACGAGTTTGAACATTGAAACGAAGAGCTTGTAGATCAATCAGATTGTTTATTGAAACGATTTAATAAACTATTATAAAATCCTTGAACATTTAGAACAAAATACAGCATTTTTTTATATCTCACTGAGACGAATAAAATGACACAAAAATGATCGAATTTGAACAATGTTTTGGGTTATTGAAACGAAAATCATGAATCAGGGCTTTCGTTTTAATAACCCAAAGCATTGTTCCAATTCGATAATTTTGGTGTCATTTTATTTGTCACGTCGAGTCATAAAGAATACTGTATTTATTTTTTTCTAAATGTTTAAGGATTTTGAATTTTATAATGATTAAATCGTTTCAATAAACAATCTGATTGATCTACAAGCTCTTCGTTTCAATGTTCAAACTCGTTTGAAATTTTTTTCGCAATTTTGTTTCGCTTATAACTTGTAACTGTTAGATTTTCAAGTAGTGCCGTAAAAGGAAAAAATGCTCCAAATTTTGTGCTCTATAAGATGGCATCAATTCCCCAATAAGTGGACTGGTCCTTTAAAGGGGGAGTCCAAAGTAGGGTCGAGTAGAAATTTTTAAAAAATTTATTAACAAGTGACCCTTTAGGGATAATTTTATGCGAGAAATCGATTCCGCGCATTCCCGAAGCATGAAAACGCTTCCTCGACCCTGATTCAGGGAATGGGGTGGGTGTCTTGAAGCGAAAATCAAACATTTTTAGATTTTTATGAGAAAACCGTCGATTCTTAGGCACCATTTATACTTCCATCGCGTCGCAACGCGACAGTGCATTTTGTGTCGTACGACACAAAAATGCACTGTCGTGTTGCGACGTGACGGAAGTATAAATGGTGCCTTAGGTTTTTCTAGGCAGGGAATCGATTGTGCGCACTCCCGAACCGTGAAAAAGCTTCCTTTACCCTGATTCAGGGAAGAGATCGGTGTTTTGAAGCGAAAATCCGAAAATGTTTGATTTTCGCTTCAATACACCGATTTCCCTGAATCAGGGTCAAGGAAATTTTTCAAAGTTCGGGAATGAGCGCAATGGATTTCTCGCATAAAATTTTTTAACAAGTGACCCTTTAGGAGGTCACTTGTTAAATTTTTTAAAATTTTCTACCCGACCCTACTTTGGACCCCACTCTTTAAAAGCTGTTTCCGGGTCTTTTGCATCGGGGAATGTTAAAAGATTTATTTGCTATTTGGATTTTTGTTAGGGCCAAAATTTTGTGAACTTTTTGGCGATATCAGAAAATTTGAAATGATTGGAAATTTTGCAAAGAGAATTTTTTTCAATTTTCCTACTACCTTTCACGATTAGCATGCTCGGTTGTAACGTTTAAAGCTGTAGCCGCGGCTGCACAATGCTTAGCAATGCTGTGTAGAAGAGCGAAAGTTGATCTAGCACCGAATAAGCCCAAAAGTCTTCTTTTTAGTCCATCCAATAGGCAATTCTCAACAGCCGCTAAAAATCAAATTTTCAAAAATAATCCTAAATATTGCTACCACATAGGGAAGTCACATATGTACTGTGAATGCTGATTCTCCGCCGACTTGGAGCATTTTCCATAATTTGCTTCACCTAAACTTTGATTTTTGATAGGAGAGGACAGCAGATACAAATTACAGGGTGTATCGAAAAAACGAAATTTGGGCGATTTTTCATATTTTTTCGATCGAAAATTTTTGGCATAGACTCGAATGAAACGAAAGGTTTGAAACGATACGAATCATAGGTCGGCAAGGGGGTGCCTCCTCCCCCCTGATCCACGCACGCACGGACCCAAAATTAAGGGGGGACCATGCATTCATGGGCCCAAAATTGAGGAGTGATCACACATAGACCCCGTCGAACATATGAGGTGGTCCATAAAAATTGGGTGCAGAAGACTACCTCAAGCTAAAAAAAGGTCGTTTTTTGGTGGAGGTGGTGGGGGACCACCGCATCGGGGGTCCCCTCCTCCCACCTTGCCGACCTATGATACGAATGAAATGATACGGATGAAACGATACGAGTGAAACGACATAATGGAAAAAACCAATAAAAATTTTTTCCTATGGGAAAATTTTTATTTTTTAAAATTTTTTATCAATTTTTCTCCTAGGAAAAAATATTCCCATAGAAAAAAATGTTATTAGTTTTTTTCATTATGTCGTTTTATTCGTATCGTTTCAAACCTTTCGTTTCGTTTCATTCGAGTCTATGCCAAAAAATCGCCCAAATTCCATTTTTTTCGATACACGCTAAAATTCGCAACACACCTCTTTCTTCAGAGTCGTGATCAACCCATCCTTCCTAATGTCCGCCTCGGACAATGGCGGCTCATCCTCATTTTCGACCGAGATTACAGAGCCATTTCGAGTCTTCCTCTCAAGATAGCCGGTGCTAAGTTGTCGTTCTTTGGGCTTATGGAAATCATTGGAATTTGGCTCAACATGACTAGCTTGTCGAAAGGGTATCAATGGTTTTAAGATTGTTGTCATTTGTCTAAGAATGATTAGTAAATTGTTTAAAAATTAGCTCAAGTAATGTCGTATAAACTCTGTTACAAGGCGATTTTCAAATAAAGATGGGTCACGGCTCACGAAAATGGCAAAAAAGGTTTCACTCACGTCGACCAAGTGTGTCCAAAAGTGGAGTTACTCGAAAATTTTTTTAAAATTTGTCCTATGTATTTTTTCTCAAAATATAAACATTTTGAATTTTATGGCACTAGAAACGAATGCACCGCACAAAAAAATTCCGCACGGGTCTACCGCACAGGATTTTCCGCACATTTACACATCTGCAGGGAATGACCGCACGGATTTTCCGCACATTTTTTTGTATTGTAAAAGTTACCTGAATTTCAATAAAATCGTGTTTATTGAAACGATTGGCAAAACATCTTTAAAAAATGTGAGAAAAAAAATTCAAAGATATGAGGAAGATCCGTGCGGAAGATCCTGTGCGGTAAATTCCTTAAAAAACTGTGCAGTGCATTCGTTCCTATTGCCAATTTTATAATGATTGATTAAATCGTTTCAATAAACAGTTTTCATTGATTCAGGGATTTAAACGGCATCAATCCCTTCGCTTCAATACACAAAACATATTCAAATGTTTGGCGATAGGAACGAATGCACCGCACACAAAAAAGAGGAACGAGCGCACAGTTTTTTGTTTTTGAAATAATTCAAAATGACGTGGCGAATTCCGATGATTTTGGTGTCATTTTGAAGTTGGCCATCGTAGCAATCCAACGACACCAAGATCATGGTATATCTCTTTATGTTTGCTGAGGTATTTGATAAGAAGTAAAAAATGTCGATTTTCGGACAAAAATTCTAAAAAATCGACATTTTTCACATTTTATCAAATATCTCAGCAACAATAAGGAGATATGCCATGATCTTGGTGTCGTTGGATTGCTACGATTGCCAGCTTCAAAATGACACCAAAATCGTCGGAATTCGCCATGTCAATTTTGAATTATTTCAAAAACAAAAAACTGTGCGCTCGTTCCTCTTTTTTGTGTGCGGTGCATTCGTTCCTATTACCAAATTTTAGCAAGCAATTTTGTTTCTCATTTATCTCTAGAGGATTAACAAATTGGAATTACTTTCTTTGGAAGTAAATTCTAGCAAAAATTGATCGCCACAAGGTGAACTTCCTTATAGAAAAGTTTGCTCAAAAGTGAACTGGTCCTTTAAAGGAAGGGTAACAATCGGGGCCGGTTCTCCGGACGTCAATTTTTGACAAAAATCAACTTTTTTTACCCCCCCCCCCTTTAAGGGGGTTTGCTCTTTCAACTTTTTATGACTCGCTAAAATAAAAAATACGACCCTGGTGTGATCGAACCCGCGTTAATAATATGAATAGCCAGCGTCCTATCCATTAGGCCATGCGATCTAAGATTTTTTGTAACTCGCCAGGAAACAGAGTTGGTTCAACACGACAAAGTCACAAAACACAAAATGATAGAATAAAACTACAAAATCTTTTTTCTCAAATATTTATCGCGCCCATGATAAATAAAAGTTTATCGCAAGTATAAAAGAATAAATCAAAATTGAGTCTCACTCATTTTTTCCGAGCTTTAATGAAGTGCCATGGCTCGAAAAAAAGGGCTACGAACACTCGAAAACGAATCGATTCTTTTCAACAAGTTTGCCGCATTTTTTATGAGAAGCAATGAGTTTTTGACTGCTGGAAAACACAGCCTAATTTATTCACAAAGTCAATTTGTGTGGCTTTTTGGAGTGCTGCTCGAAAAAGCTAAAAAAAAGACATCTGCGTTTTGGTTAGCCAGCAAAATAAAAATGAATAATAGGCTGTTGGGAAAACATATACTTATTTAATTAAATGCGAAGAACTCGAGAAATTTTTTAATTTCGTGAGAGTTTTAATGAAAAATGACGCGATAATGAGAAGAAATCAAAGCAACTAAAAAATTTCCAATAAACAATATATATTAAAAAATTTGAAAGCTATTGCACTTTAAAGGACCAGTCCAATCAGTTACAACCATATGAAAAAATGATATATTCGGAAAGATCATGAAAAATGGAGCATTTTTTGTTTTTACGGCATGTTCTGAATCGTTGTA